>JAVBJF010000746.1:0-63285 GCA_033439095.1 Pseudococcus viburni | reverse complement strand
AAAAATTGGATACGACATAACAGACTATTACGACATTGATCCGAGATATGGTACTATGGGAGATTTTGACGAATTAATGAGCGAAATGAAAAAAAGAGGTAAGTGTTTTGGAAATCAACTTTTACCATCCATGTTTATTAAGGAATCCGTACCATAGAAATCAATGATGGAAAACTGAAATTATATTAGTTCTAGTTCCAGTTCCAGTTCCAGTTCTCAAAATTTTTTAGTTCCAGTTTCAGTTCCCAAAATTTTTTAGTTTCAGTTTTCAACTCCAGTTTCACTTCCAAATACCAGTTCCAAAATTTCAGTTTTTTAAAATTTTAAAGGACAAAAAAATGCAAAATTTTCTGCAAAATTTGAACTTTGTTTTTATTTTTCTGATTCAAAGTACAATTTTTTCCCTGTTCAAGCTCAAACAAAAGAATTGAAAAAAAAAACATTGGTAATATTTTTCGAAAATGTTGTGACTAACCCCTGAATTTTTCAACAAAAAATTTGAGGTACCTAATGTATGAGAGGATATCTTTAATTGAATGAAATTTTCGAGTTTACCACACAATATTCTTCTTTACTCACTTTTTGACGTAAATTTTGAAGAAAAAATTTTTAATTGAAATTTCAACATCAAAATTTTGACTTT
Source organism: Pseudococcus viburni (assembly GCA_033439095.1). Classification (NCBI taxonomy): domain Eukaryota; kingdom Metazoa; phylum Arthropoda; class Insecta; order Hemiptera; family Pseudococcidae; genus Pseudococcus; species Pseudococcus viburni. Next base: position 62,642 of record JAVBJF010000746.1, on the reverse strand, counting down.
TTCAAGTCATATCTATTTTAAATATAAAAATTGCAACTGCTGGAACTGGTATAAAACTGAAATTCATTTTAGTTCTAGTTCCAGTTTTCAGATTTCAGCTCTCATCATTTCAGTTCTAGTTCCAGTTCCAGTTCCAGTTCCAGTTTTTCAATTTTAGTTCCAGTTCTAGTTCCAGTTCCAGTTTTCCATCACTGATAGGCAATCGCCTATTTCTATAGGCAATATTTACCTACATGACTCATTAAATTTTTTCCATAATTTCCATCTCATTTCAAGATATGAAATTGATATTGGATTTGGTGATTAACCACAGCGGCCATAAAAACGAATGGTTTCAAAAATCTATAGACAAAATTGATCCTTATACTGATTTTTACGTGTGGAGAGATCCAAAAGAAATAATTAACGGTGCGCGGATACCTCCCAACAATTGGGTAAGTTGTATATTAAATAGGTAGGTAAAGTAATATTTTAAATTTTTAATTCATTCAATGTTCCTTACTGTAGAGAAGTATTTTCACATGGTTTAATCTTGGATCCGCGTGGACATGGAATGAGAAACGTCAGCAGTTCTATTTGCACCAATTTTTACCAGAACAGCCAGACCTTCAGTTGAGCAATGAACACCTGAAAAACGAATTAAAAGTACTTCACGAGACTTTTTTCTGAATTGGAAAATTTTCAGAAGGGAAATATATTTTAAATTACGCCTCGTTCTTTATTTCAGAAAATGATCACATTTTGGCTTGATAAAGGAGTGGCCGGTTTTAGGCTAGACGCAGCTCCTCATTTTTTTGAAGATAAAGAATTTAGAGACGATAATTATGAAAGACAAATAAATCAGCCAGAAACGATGGAGTTTATTCATGACTTGAGATTGTTCTTGGATGAATATAATATCGAGCATGAAGGATTTGAAAGGTAAAATTCACCACGAGATAATTCAATACCTATTTTGTTACCCAATTTTTCATATGATTCTTGCTTTCAAATTGTAGGATTTTTGTTGCAGAAGTACGCAGTGATTTTTCAATTACGGCTCAATATTATGGCAGTAAAGAGTATCCGTTGACACATTTTCCATATGGTTTCATTTTTGAATACATTTTTCAGCCTATGAGCAGCTATCAATTTTATAGGTTTATTGACTACTGGATGAGTTTTGTACCCGAGGGAGAAGTATCTGTTTGGATGGTGAGTAAAAGCATATAGAATTCATTTCCTTTTATTCTGTGATGCATCAACATAAATCATACCAATGAAATAGGTGTAGAATGTTGACAAAAATAACTAAGTACCTAATGATAATTTTATAATCTTCTAGTCTCAAGATCACGATGATAACAGAGTTGGAACTCGAATTGTACCCGAATATTCAGACATTCTTACAATGATATCTATGATGCTGCCTGGAAGTGTAGGCATATATTATGGACAAGAAATAGCCATGATGAATGGATTCATCACACCCGATCAAATAAGGGACTACTCTGGTGGTGGTGGTCGAGATCCATCCAGACTCTCAATGCAGTGGGATGACAGTACTAGTGCTGGTAAAGAATTTTGAAAACAATTCGCATCACAAACTTACCTATTCTATTTTTAATTGTAGGTACTCTTCATCTTTTGAAAAATCATTCACACCCTACCAATTATTTTGTAGGATTTTCCACCAACAAGACAACATTTTTACCCCTGAACTCGGATTATTTCATGAGAAACGTCGAGTCGCAGAGAAACGACCCATCGAGCCATTACAACATGTTTAAAGATCTGTCAGCTCTCAGGAAAACAGACACTTTGAAACGAGGAACATTTCAACAGTGGCCTTTCTACTCTAGAAATATATACACCATAACAAGGTTTTCACACGATCATTTTATTCGGTGGCATTATTTCTTAAAATTCATTTACGAAACTCGACAGATTAATTTTAATATTTTTTTCGATTCTATAATTATTTTAACTGTTCTTTTTCATCGTGATTTAAGATCGTTCGAAGGACATGAATGTGTTTTAATGGTAAACCTTGGTGTATCGCTTTTACGGGTCGATTTAACTGAAATAATGCAGCATTCATTGAATGAAGTTTCAATAGCGGCTGCTAGTACGAATACAGGATACAGAACAGGGTATGGTATTACCTAGCAAAGACTTGAAAATACAGTGGAAGTAATTATTCATTTTCAATTTCAGATTTACTTTAAATAATGAAGTTCTCAATAAATTTGAAATGCCACCACTGTCAGGTGTTGTATTGAAAACCTACCATCCGCATTCAAAAAAACACCAAACACTCACAAGATGATCAATAAATATCAAAATTAACCTGACTGAAAACTAATTCTGAAACCATAGAATCAAACTAGACGAACATTCTCAAAACATGCATAATTGTAAAAGGAAATTTTAATTTTCTTTCTCTTCCATATATCTACTTACATAAAAAAAAAGTAAGGTACCTAGATGTGTCAATTAAAATATACGAGAATGTTAAATAATTTTTGTAGATTTTCCAAGACCAAAAAACAAAAATCAATGAAGTTTACAATGGTAGGGACAAATCATCAAGTTATATAAAATTACATTCAATGTATAATGGTGCCTTATTCAGTCAGCCGATTATATTTTGACACCTTTTGCAGTGATACCTGTAACATTATACATAAGTACAGGGTGTTCCATGAATCGTCTGCCAAACATATTTTTTCAAATACCTATAACCGGGCACCACAAAAAAAACACCTTGGGATGAACATGTCGCCTATTTTGAAAATTGAAGGGGCAAATGCTGCTTCTAAAAAAATCACGTCAAAATTTTTTTTCAACCGTGGGAGTGGATAGTACTTTGAAAACTGAACAAATTTACACTTTATTAATTTTTGCCTATCTTCAAAATTGAAGAGGCTGCGAAAAAATTGTTCAAAATGAATTCTTAAAAAATGAACTGATCAAAGGAATGGATGGTACGCTAAGACCCGAAGAAATTTCATTCTGTAGACTTTTTGCCCAACATCAAAAATAAAGGGGGTAAGGGTTATTAAAAACTGAGAAAAATTGAAAATTTTCTGAAGTCCATTTATTTTGAGTGATCTGTAGCCCCTTCATTTTCGATATTAGGCAAAAAGTCTACAGAATAAAATTTATTCAGTTTTCAACGTTCTGCCCATTCCCCTGATCAATTCATTTTTTGAGAATTTTTTTGTAGCCCCTTCAATTTTGAAGATAGGCTAAAAGTCATGAAGTGAAAATTTGTTCAGTTTTCAAAGTACTATCCATTCCCACGGTTGAAAAAAAAATTTGACGTGATTTATTTAGAAGCAGCATTTGCCCCTTCAATTTTCAAAATAGGCAACATGTTCATCCCAAGTTTTTTTTAATGGTACCCGGTTATATCCGAAAAAATATGATTGGCAGATGATTCATGGAACACCCTGTATAGGTAAGCACTTGACCCGTCATTCAATTTGAATTTCAAGTATTCAAACGTGCTATTAAGAGCGGAAATTATTGCAAAACGATTGAAATTATTTTTTAAACCGATAACGTATGTTCATGAAAAATGCCAATCATTTCTCTTTTTTTGTAGGTTCTTTATCTTTGTCGAATCGTCAAGTTAATACAGGGTGTTCCATGAATCGTCTGCCAAACATATTTTTTTGGATATAACCGGGTACCACTAAAAAAAACCGTGAGATGAATATGTTGCCTAACTTGAGGATTTAAGGGGCAAATGCTACTTCTAAAAAAATTACGTCAAAATTTTTTTTTAACCATGGGAATGGATAGTACTTTAAAAACTGAACAAATTTTCACTATATGACTTGTTGCCTAACTCAAAAATTGAAGGGGCTACAAAAAAAAATTTCATTTTTTTTTTTTTCTGATAAACTAATTAAGGGAATGGAGTACGTTGAAAACAGAAAAAATTTTGTTCTGTACACTTTTTGCCTAACATCAAAAATGAAGGGGCCAAGGGTGATTCAAAATTGGGAAAATTCGAAAATTTTTTGAAGCTCACGTATTTTGCGCATTCCCTTGATTAGTTGATTTATTAAAAATTGTTTTTGAAAAAAAATTTTTGTAGCCCCTTCAATTTTTGAGTTAGGCAAAAAGTCATATAGTGAAAATTTGCTGTTTTCAAAATACTATCCATTCCCATGGTAAAAAAATTTTTTGACGTGATTCTTTTAGAAGCAGCATTTGCCCCTTAAATTTTTAAGATAGGCAACATGTTCATCTCAAGTTTTTTTTTAGTGGTACCCGGTTATATCCAAAAAAAAAAATGTTTGGCAGACGATTCATGAAACACCCTGTATAAAAGTCTAGCACTTGAAGATGATAATGTTGTCCAAATTTATGCCAGGATTAAAATTTTTAAAAATGAATGTAGATTTGAAAGAAATTGAATAAATCCAAGGTGGAAAAATTTTTAATAGATACCTACTATAGAATGTTTTCCAACTGTAAAATTGTTTTAAATTCAAAATTTCTCAAATTTTTTCCATTTCCAGCTTGGATGCAGAAGAAAAATCAAAATCAAAATCATAATGTAGTTCAAAAACTTTTTCAAAAATTTTGAAATTTTCCTCATTTTTTTAAAATTTTAACTTGATGTTTTTTAAAAATTTATTTTGAGTAAGTGGGTAATTCTCTGAAAATGTCCATATTTCTGTTATCGAGATTTTTTTCGAATACTAATGATGCAATTGTCATTTTTTTTTTTTTATTATCCTAAATGAGTATCTCCTCCAACTTTCCCTCAGATTGAAAATGTGCCCCGCTCCCCCTATGTGGGGGTTTTATCGACCCAAAGTGCAAAAGTTCCAAGGCCGTGGCCTGTTATCACTCACGTTTTAAAATTTCAAATCCCAAAAATGGTACTAAATTAATATTTTTTTGAGGAAAAGTGAACTAAAGTTGCTTAGAATAGTTGAGTGTGTAGGTCAATGCACAAAAGGATGTCTAGAATTCTCCCACTTTGTCCCCAGGGGGGTTCAAAGTCATGTTATGGGAAATACGCTCCTAGGCCGTGGCGTTTTTTGTTTGCTTCTCATGCATCACTAAGTTTATATTTTGTTTTGCTGAGTGGCCATAATGCTTCACATGCATGATAAGAATATACTGCCGGCATTCAAAATGTTGAATGTCATTTATTTATCTATAATTAAAATTAAAATTGGTGAAAATTGTCGATTCCCGGATTTTGCCGTCTTAGGCCGTGGCTCATTACATCTCAGCCACATGATGTCCTAGGAATCTGGGGAAAAAAGGGGCATTGAAGATTAGTGAACACTTATAATATTCACCTATTCAATGTTCTCTGAAATTAATTATTAAAGCCTCCTAAGTCAATTATTGACAAATTCTCTTAGGCCGTGGTCCGTTGGTTTTTTTCTTAGACCGTGGCAATGTCAATTTTTTATGGCCAAGGCCTAAGAATTCGTCTCTGTGATTTTTCAAGTTTATGAAAATTGTTTACTTAATACCTATGTAAGCATTTCGTAGTATGTGCTTACCTATTTAGTAAGAGTGAGACAAAATTTACTTTGAAAATTTCAAATTCAAAGTCAAATATTGAAATAGATTACAACCTATAATCAATCAGACAGAAATCTATAGGTAGGCACCTACTTTTGCGAATTGCAAGTTTTGAGAATATATTTAATGACAGTACTTACATTTTTAGATAGCAGTCCTTTCTATTGCAAAATTATCTTGAGTTGTAGCTTACAAATCTCAAGGATTTAGTTCATTTTTTTCGTCCCACGACCTAAGAAGTTCTTAGGTCGTGGACAATCAAATTTTGAACAGCTCCCCTGCCCCCCCAGGGGGGCATGACTTGAGCCGAATACCATAAATGATATCAGTGACCCATATACTCACAATTTCCATCAAAAAATTTCCCCCAAAAAACTTTTTTTTTTTGGAAAGAAAGGACATCAAAATATGGACATTTTCAGAGAATTACCCAAGTACTGGTAAGTACCTATGTAAAATATTGGAAAGAATTTTTGAAAACATTTGAAAAAAAGTGAAGAAAATCAAATTAGGTTTGAAATAATGGTTTTCTCCTTTTCTCTCTGTTTCATAGGTACATTGGTATTACATTATTTTATTTTTCAGCATAGGTACCTGACCTCTTTCAACTTCACACTTAGAACAATTCAATTCATTCCTCACCTTCTTCCTACGATCATTCCTTAGAGTGAAATTCGAAAAACACGTGAACAAATCGAAATTAAGCTCTAGTTCTTATAAATACCAATTCAACGATGAATGAGAACAAGTTAATCCTAATCAGCAAATGAGACATGTTTTCTTTTCAACTAATTATTAGGTTCTTGATACTACATATATTTAATTCTGCGAAAAATGGCGTCAAAAAATAGCAGACTTATACTTGTTATAGGATCAGCCACTTGATTTTTTTTTTCAATCGGTAAGCACTTAGTTATGTATCTATAAATCAAAGCGAGACACTTGAAAACTTAAAATTTCGCTCATGTATAAATATTGTTCATAACCATGTAAGTACAATATTATTTCCAAACGGACTTTCGAGAGGCTAAACGCAGCAGAAAATGAGGAAATTAGTGTTACTTTTGTTTTTATTATTTTGCAAGAGTTTTGCAGAATTAGATACAGAATGGTGGAGACACACAATTATTTATGAAATGCTTCCATTTTCGTTCAAAGACAGCGACGGAGATGGAATGGGTGACATCAGAGGTATGAAAAAAAAAATTATTAAAAAAATACTTTAGAATAATCACAAAAATAATTACCTAACAATTTAAAAAGTTCTTCTTATGTAGGTATTACGTCAAAATTGGACCATTTTGTTGATTTGGGAATAGAAACTATTCATCTTACACCAATGTTCAAAACTACCATGAAAGATATTGGATACGACATAACAGACTATTACGACATTGATCCGAGATATGGTACTATGGGAGATTTTGATGAATTAATGAGCGAAATGAAAAAAAGAAGTAGGTGTTTTGGAAATCAACTTTTACCATCTATTTATTAAGGGATCCGTACCATAGAAATATGTTTTTCATTACCTATTTCTATAGGCAATAATTATCTACATGACTCATTAATTTGGAAATAACTCCGTAATTCCAAAACCAGGGATCTAATTGAAAATCTGACAATTTTTTGAATTTTTTTCATCATTTCTATCTCATTTCCAGATATGAAATTGGTATTGGATTTGGTAATTAACCACAGCAGCCATAAAAACGAATGGTTTCAAAAATCTATTGACAAAATTGATCCTTATACTGACTTCTATGTATGGAGAAATCCAAAAGAAATTAATTAACGGTGCACGGGAATACCTTGCCCAACAATTGGGTAAATCGTATATCGAAAAGTTACCTAGATAAAGTCCTATTTCAAATTTTTAATTGTTCCAATGCTACTTACTGTAGAGAAGTATTTTCACATGGTTTAATCTTGGATCTGCGTGGACATGGAATGAGAAACGCCAGCAGTTTTATATGCATCAATTTTTACCAGAACAGCCAGACTTTGAGTTGAGCAATGAACAACTGAAAACCGAATTAAAAGTACTTCACGAACTTTTTTCAGAATTGGAAAATTTTCAGAAGATAAATATTTTAAACTACGTCTTGTTCTTTTTTTCAGAAAATGATCACCATTTTGGCTTGATAAAGGAGTGGCCGGATTTAGGCTAGACGCAGCTCCTCATTTTTTTGAAGATAAAGAATTTAGAGACGATAAATTATGAAAGACAAATAAATCAGCCGGAAACGATGGAGTTTATTTCATGAGTTGAGATTGTTCTTGGATGAATATAATATCGAGCATGAAGGATTTGAAAGGTAAATTCCACCACAACATAATTCAACAGCAACCTACCTCTTTGATTCCTTCATTCAAATTATAGAATCTTTGTAGCAGAAGTACGCAGTGATTTTCCAATTACGGCTCAATATTATGGCACTAAAGAGTACCCGTTGACACATTTCCCATATGCTTTCATTTTGGAAACACATTTTTTTGGCCTATGAACTGCTTTGAATTTTATCAGTATATTGAGTACTGGATGAGGAGTTTTGTACCCAAGGGAGAAGTATCTGTTTGGATGGTGGGTAAACGCACAGAATTCACGATTTTTCTTATTCTGGATGCATCAACAATTAAATCATTATAAATCATACCAATAAAAAATAGGAATATACACAAACAATAATACCTAATTATAAGTACCTATACCCATCTAAGTACTAAAATATTGATAATTCTATGATCTCCAGTCACAAGATCACGATGGTAACAGAGTTGGAACTCGAGTTGTTCCTGAAATATTCAGACCTTATTACAATGATAACTATGATGCTGCCCGGAAACTGTAGGCATATATTATATGGACAAGAAATAGCTATGATGAATGGATTTCATCACACCTGATCAAATAAGAGACTACTCTGGTGGTGGTGGTCGAGATCCAGCCAGACTTCGATGCAATGGGATGATAGTACTAGTGCCGGTAAAGAATTATGAGAATAAATCAAATCGCCATACTTGAGTACCCTACCTATTCTATTTTTAATCCTACCCTTCATCTTTTGAAAAATCATTCACACGCCACAATGACAATTTCTTTCACCAAACAATACCTGCACCATGTATTTTGTAGGATTTTCCACCAAACAAGACAACATTTTTACCACTGAACTCCTGATTATTTCAAGGAGGAAACGTGGAGTCGCAGAAAAAAAACGATGAATCGAGCCATTATAAAACATGTTTAAAGATCTGTCAGCCCTCAGGAAGACAGACACGTTTAAAACGAGGAAAATATTTGGCATTTTCCATATTACTTTGAAAATATATACAGAATGAACCAGGTTTTCATACAATTATTTTATTCTGTGACATTCTTAAAAATTCATTTTAATTGTTGTTCTTCGTTCATGATTTAAGATCGTTAGAAGGACCACGAATGTGTTTATTGGTAAACCTTGGCGTATCACTTTTACGAGTTCGAATTTAAATGAAAAATGCAAAATCCGCCCGAATGAAGTTTCAATAGCGGTTTGCTAGTACGGGAATAAAGGATACAGAACCAGGGGTATTTGGGATTACCTTTAACAAAAGACTTGAAACCTCTATGTGGAAATATAAATTATTCATCCTCAATTCAGATTTACTTTAGACAATCAAGGTTCTCAATAAAATTTGAAAATGCCAAACCACTTCTGTGTGTTGTATTTGAAAACCTACCATCCACGCCCCAAAACACCAACCACTCCGAAGATGAAAGATAATGTCAATAAATATCAAAAATTAACCGACTGAGGGAACTAGTTCTGAAACAGTAGGATCGAAACTTTACGAACATTCTCAAAACGAATTTAATTAATTGTAAAAAGACATTTTTAATTTTCTTTCTTTTCCCCAAATTGAAAAAAAAGTTACTTAAAGGTTAGATGTGTAAACATAGGCAATTACCTACCTATGTCCAAATAATCACAATTAAAAGTACGAGAATGTTTAATAATTTTTGAGATTTTCCGGAAAAAAAAATCATCGAAGTTTACAATGTTACATTGTATTCCATAAGATAGGGCGGGGGGGGGGACAAGGGGGGGGGTCAGTAGTATACTCATTATACCTACTCTACTTGATTGAAAAAAAATCGTTTAAATTTTATTCTTGGGACAAAATAATCAAGTTTTCTATAAAAAATTATATTCTAGAATGGTGGGCCTTCCTGTCGTCGATTTATCCCTTGGACACCTTTTGCAGTGGTATCTTGCAGTCAAAAAATGGGTCCAGGATTTCTCAAAGGAACGAAAAAAGTATCAAATTAAATGACTGACAATTAGGAATTGCGATTCAATTTTTAAAAAATCCACACATGGAAAAAAACATTATATGTTTGGTTGTTTAATTTCTTATAATTACTTTTACTTTTTTTCGAAATGTAAAGATTCCTTAAAAAAAATTATTATTTTATATCCCCTTGGTAACCCTGTGAACTATACCTAAAACGAAAAAGTATATAATGAGGAAGGTTACATAAAGTAACTATGTAGGTAGTAAGAACTTGATCCATCATTCAATTTGAATTTTTCAAGTATTCAAACGTTACTATCTGGAGTGGAATTATTGCAAAACGATTTCAATAAAATTTTTGGAACTGATATGACGTATATTTCATGAAAAATTTTTTCAATAATTTCTCTTTTTTTGTACTTTTTCTTTGCGAAATCGTTGAATGATTATACTCAATTTTAAAGTCTAACGCTTGAAAGATTATGAAGTCCAAATTTACCAGGATTAAAATTTTAAAGGACGAAATTTCAAAATTTTTTAAAGGTTTTGGGTCTATTTTGGAACTTGGAGGCGAGATTTGTCCTTAAAACTAGTTATTCGGTCTTTTCAGTCAAGAGCAATTTTTGCTACCGATTTCATGCATTTAGCAAAAAAGGTAGGTCGTAATTTCTTACCCAGTTTGTGAAATAGGCAATAAATTTGGACTAAATGACATCGATTCGGCATCGTTAATTGAAGTAGATATGAAATGAATTTCAACGACAGTCGAGGGAATTATCAAAGGCTTGCTTTAAATAAGAAGAAAAATCAAAATATTACCTGTATGTTACCTGATCGCTGAAAGTAAGCAAAAATTCTGATGAAAAAGTTAATAGTAATGCAAAAACGATTAATTTATGAAATAGCGGCGATTCATCGAAATGCCATGATTATTAAATAAAATATCTACCAACAATAGGTATGATTTCAAAAATACGAAACGCGTGGTAAATCCCAATAATTTTTTTTTAAAAATCAATTAAAATCTTTTTAAAATGACTAGGTACGAAATTTTTGACCCAATATTACGTTGCCAAATGAACAAAACTTAAATTTTACCATAATAGCTTATCAGTGAAAATACAATTGGCAGCACTATCGGACGTTCGTGAATAGTTTTGATTTTAGGTCACAAAATCGCACTCTTTTAGGGGAAGGTCCAGTAGGTAGCATTACCGAAAAGTGACAAAAAAATTACGTTTTATTTCTACAAAAATTAAAGTCATATTTCGTTAATTTTTTATGAGCTGAGTAGCTCATTTTTTTGGAAGCTCCTCCACTTGAAGTAAATAAAGGGCCCTAGGTACCCTAAACAATATTTGTTAAAATTCAGGATGGTTATGTTTCGTTTTTTTTCATTTTTAATTTGACGCAGCATGCTTATTTATCTGTACATAATTATTACGTCATATTTTTTTATATCTCCAATATAAATCAGTACGAAATTTTGTAATTGAAAAAAAATACGCGATGAATAAATAATTACATGTTTACAAACACCACAATTACACCGATAAAAACTAATGAGGATGAGTGTTCAAAAAACATCTGACTATTCAAGTATAAACAATCGAAAAAGATACTTGAAACTAAAAATGTAACTCAGGCTAGTAGATAGGTATGTATAAATACAAATATTTCCCAATCTTTGAATATCTTTTTTCTACCGGCTTTCGACTTCGAGGAGCTAAAAACCACGGAAATGAAAAAAATCAGTTATTAGGTTTTTGCTTTTGTTATTTTGCAAGAGTTTTGCTAGAATTGGACAAAAGAAATGGTGGAGGCATACAATAATTTACGAAATAGTCCCATTTTCGTTCAAGGATAGAGGACGGAGCATGGCATAGGCGACATCAAAGGTAAATATAGGACTTTAGGAATAGTCACAAGAATGAAGAAAAAAATAAGAGGTATTCTTCTTAGCAGGCATTCTTCAAAATTGGGATTACATTTGTGATTTGGGAAAATAGAAACAATTCATTTTCACACCAGTGTTACGATTCACCAATGAAGAGATATGGGATACGATATAAAAAGATATTACAAGATTGATTCTAGATACGGTACAATGGAGGTTTTGAAGAATTAAAAGTGAAAATGAAGAAGAGAGGTAAATTTTTAAATTTAACTAGGTAAACGGTAACTATTTAGCTGCAGTAGGTCTCAATTTACAGAACGGTATACGATATCCCAACGAGGTAAAATCGGAAAAAAATCTAAAAATTGTACCTGCATTAAGATTTTAAAGGTAAATGAGGGACCATAACAAAAAAAAACGTTCCATCAATGTTTTTCGGTCTAAATAAATTTTTTTGAGGCTCCTTTCTCAGAAATTATTTCCGAAATGATTATACCTAAATTAAAAACGCAAACTGAATTCAAACATACAACTACAGTGATTAATGGACGCCATTTAATATTCAAAAAACATCTTAAAATATTTTTCAATCAAAATCGAATATTTTTGGATGTAACCCAAACGCTATAAATTAAAAAAAAATCTGCCAACAAAAAATTCACAATATTGCATGGTGGCCACATATTGTCCATATAGATGCTTAAATTCTTCAAAATTTTTTGGGTCATAATATGACACAAAATTTTGCCGAATGAAAGATAAATGAAATCTAAAATGGCTGGGGGGAGGAAGAACTACTAAATGTAATTCAAGTTACGCAAATTTCCAATTGCCATACCAGAAGTGCGATCATCTCGCAAAGTATTTAAAAAAAGTCTCCCCCCTTTCCTACTTCCCCAATCAATGCTGCTTTTTTTTTTCATAATAATGTCCACACGTGGATTGTTTCTTGAAAAATCAATAAATACCGAATTCAGATTTCTTTTTCTTTTTCAATAGAATCACGATCAAAGGGCAAGTCTTTCCCCTTGCTCACCTTAAATTCTCCTTAAAAAGAATATGCCCACTGTTCACACACACAAAAAAATATATTTTGCAATCAGTAGGTATTGCAAAATTTCAATTGTGCTCTTCAGATGGAGCGAGGGCGATTTTTTTTTGAAAAATGTATGCTTCAATATTTAGAAAAGTTTACCTACCTCAGTTAAAAATTCAATATTTTGGTGAATTTGGAATAACATAGGTATCTATGTTATTTTTACCAAACATCTAATATCGAATTAAAATTAAAAGCAGAGGAATGATTGTGACTACAAAACAGATTGAATTACAAATCCGCATTAGAAAAGTAGAGGTAAAGATTTTAAAAATTTTATTTTTAAATTCAAAAACCTATTCATCTTAATTTTTGAGATACATTCCCAGTTGATTATTTTGGGGTAATCACATTACTATCAAAATTTTTGTACTCTTTAATTCTCATCTCCCGAAATTCGCGAATTTTTTAACCCTTCTGTACTAAGTTACCTTTGTCTCGGAGGCAAATCAAAACTGTAAACATACCTATGAAAAAATTTCAAGGAATTTCTGGACCAAATTTTAAAAAAAAAACAGAAGGATAAGTGTGAGAAGGTGGGAAAAAAATTCATTAATTTTCAAAATCCACCGAGTGAAATTAATCAAAATTACATACCTACATATAATAGTTTTTAGTTAAAATGGCCACTCTTGTACATTAATACCGTTAGGCGTTAGCCCACTAAAAGTTGGAAAAAAACCCCAACATTCTTGTTCTTTTTGATGTTTTAGGTATCATTTTGTTAGGTACCCTATTATGACATTTTAAAAAAATCAAAAAATTGCTGTCATTTCATGTACAAATTTAGAGCACCTTTTAAATAAAAATGACCTCAATAGGTATTTACCAAGTGATTCAAATTTTGTTTCTTTTCCTTTTGTTTTTAATTACATATCAAACCATTAGATATGAATTTGTTATTGGATTCGGTAAATTAATCACAGCAGCCATGAACACGAATGGTTTTTGAAATCTATTGCAGAATTGACCCATATACCGATTTTAACCATGGGAGAGATCCAAAAAAAATTATTGATGGGAAACGGATACCATCCAAAAAACAATTGGGTAAGCGATAGATGCTATTGAAACGTGTCTATTAAAATTGGAAATTATTTTAATGCTGGTGTCTGAAAATCACATAAAACACCATAAGAAAGTTTCTCCCACTTCATGTTTATGGCATCTGCATGGACATGGAAATGAGAAACGTCAGGCATTTTTAAATTAGCACCATTTTTTACCAGAACACCCCGGATTTTGGAAATTTGGGGCAATGAAAACTTAAAAAAGGAAATAAAAGTAGGTAAATAATTAGTTAAGGTACCTAAAAAAAAAAATTTTACTGAAAAAGATATGTGCCTTACAAATAACTAATCAAGCTTTTTCATATTTAAAAGAAAATTATTTCTTTTTGGCTTGAAAAGGAGTGGCCCGGATTTCGTCTAGACGCAGCCCCAAAATTTTTTTGGAAAAAAGAATTTAGAGATGACAGCGCAAAAGATTGGGAAAACCCAAACCCAAAAAAATTTGAGTTAATTCATGAACTTAGTTTTTTTTGGGATAAAATTAATGTCAAAACATGGGGATTTAAAAGGTAAAAAATTACAAAGGGCGTAAAACCAAAAACAGGGATATTTTAAAAAAAGCATTCAACTTTTTTCCATCATCTAGGACCCTTTCGGGCTAAAAGCACTTTGTTAACCCTGGTTTTTTGGGTTTCAATATTAGGAAATGAAACTTACCCATGGCCCCTTTTGTAAAATTTTGTTTTGGAAAAACATTGATAGGCCTTTAAGAAGCGCCCCCTATTCCCTTTCCCGCCCTTTAAAATATTTTATGAGATAAACCCCAAGGGGAGCAATTGCCGGGGTTTGGTATTTTTAATTACCTTTCAATTATTCTAAAAAATAAATTTCGACGGATTTTGAAGCAAAAAATTAAATCACACATAAATTTTTCCATTGAATGGGGCACTGTTTTTTGATCAGTGAAAGTGTACTAAAAAAAAATTTTAGGTACAAAAAATCTTTAAAAAATAAATATGGGTAGCACTTTTTGAAGAATCCCCCTAGTAGAAAATTACTAATGTTCAAAAAAATTTTGTTTTTTCATCTAAATTTTTGGAAAAAATGGCAAACCTATTTATGTTTTGAGGCTTTAAGGTGGCAGTTAAATCTTAGATATCCATTACGATTAAAAAAAGAATCATTGAATTACCTACATACGGTTAATTTTCTTAACAAACCATCGAATAGATAACCTATATCTACCAAATTTTTTATTTTTTTCAGACCCAAGATCCACGATAATGACAGAGTCGATGATCCGAATGTAATGAATATGCAAGATCTTTTCACAATGATATCTATGATGCTACCAGGAACAGCAGTTTATATTTGGACAAGAAACCCCCCCCCCCCGGTAGGATGAACGGATTCATTACACCTGATCAATAAAAGACTACCCGGAGATGGAAATCGAGATCCGTCAAGACTCTCGAGCAGTGGGATGACAGCACAAAATGCTTGGTTTAAAAATAAAATCATGAAACTATGCAATACCCAAATTTCCTATACTTCCCTGTCATTTTTAACACAAGACAATAGGTATCAGCACATTCTAAATACTTTACTTCTACAATTCACGTTTGAAGAAAATCTGTCGTTGGGTTTTTTCCCCCAAAATTAATTTTTTCAGGATTTTCCACTAACGGTTCAAACATTTCTCCCAATAAACCCTCAGATTCACTTCGTTAGAAATGTCCCATCGCAGAAAACCGATAAATATATTCAATATACATGTTCAAAGATCTATCAGCTCTCAGTAAAACAGAAGCTTTGAAGTTGGGAGAATTCCCGGCACGAGGCTTTTTCTCCTGAAGTTTACCTTTTAGCCAGGTTTTTATACGACCCATTCAAACAATTACCTAATACGTACTCTGTTTTTTTGGTTTAAAAACTTCATTTCTAATTCTTTCCATTTTATCATGTTTAAAGATCATATGAAGGGCAAGAATATGTTTTATTGGTAAATTGTAATGTATCTTTTTCGCGAGTCAATTTAACTAAAAATAAGGGAAAAATCTCCCAAAGTGACGTTTAAATTTAACGGCGGCTAGCATAATCCCGGATCCCAAAAACAGGGTGGGTTTAAAATAAAAACATTTAACCCGAAAAATTTTGAAAAAAAATTTTTCCCTTTGGTGATTGAGGAATCATCTTTTGGGAATTTGGGATTTACTTTGGGATAAGGGAATTTAAATTAGTAAATTTTTATATGCGATCGTCAGGGGTTATTTGAAAATCTTTCACCCCAAGATCAATAATAATTTCAACCCAAAAACAGTGAACCCCTGATCAATAAATACAAAAATGTAACAAAAATGGAAGCAAAACATAGTAATTAAAGGGAGGTTTAAAACGGAAGCGGGAAAAACCCATTAAATCACAATTATTAAAAGAAAAATTTTCAAAATTTTAAAAAAAACATCTTAAAACCATTTTACAAGTGTGCAAATTTTCATCCCCACTCCTTTTAATTTTTTAATCAATGAAAAAAATTCACTGAAGAAATAACCCGAAACTCGAATTTTACGTTACTAAAGAATCAGTGAAATTTCATTCAATTTAAATAAAAACTACTATTCAATTTAGTGAAATTTCTTTTGTTTGAATCAGTAATTTTTTCAAAATTAAATACTTGAAATGAAGCAGTAAAAATTTAATAGGTACTGATTGAATCAGTAATTGGGAAAAAAAATATACCGATTCAAAATTGAAAATTCACTAATGAAATCAGTACCTATGTTTCTCATGATTTTTGCAATCACTCAATTCTGGCTATTTTTCATCAGTATATCGCACCTCAGTGCACTAACAAAATATCTCAAAAAAAATGAAAACAACACATTCAAAAAAATTAAAAATTTCTTGGTTCTGTAAACGATAAAAAACCAAATTTTCACTTTAAAAATTTTTTTTGTAGGCCCCTTTGGGAAATTTTTCCCACGTACTTTCCAAGGGTGGCAAAAAGATTTTTGCCATAAATTTTAAATTTTTGAAGTTTTTTGGATGTGTGTTTTTTAAATTTCATGATTTTTCATTTGAGATTTTTGGGTTATTGCACGGGAAAGGTGCAAATTTTTTCACTGATTCAAAAAAAGGGGGGAGTTTAGGTTTTTTTAATATGCCTATGTATAATTTTTCAACTTCATTTTCATCCATGCTTTCCCTTTTAAAAAGTAAGAGGTAAATAGTTGAAAACATCTTTGTAGTGGCATAGATTTTCTATCCTAAAAAAAAAAAGAATCCCTACAAAAATGTTTGATACTATCAGTGGGGAAGTATTTTCCCATATCAAAGAGCGGGAAAGGGTAGAAAATTTGGCCCCAATCTTTAAATCATTAAATTTTGAAAAATTTCAAGTTTTCAATCAAAGATTAGGAAGGGGAATGTAAAAATTTGTTTATAGAAATTACCTGGCAACACAGTTCAATTTTAAAAGTAAAAAGTCGACAAAACCCTAAAATGAGCTACCTTTTTTCCGAAATTAAGAAACAAATTTTTAAAATGATTTCACAATTTTTTTATTTATGGGTCTGTTTCTTTAAAAAATTTTAATTTAGGTTTTTCCTTTTTTTTAAATGTGTATTACTGTTCAGGGGCCAAGTCAAATAATTTGGAAAGTAGATTTTTGGGATACCAAATAAAAATCGGGGAAAACCCGGGGAAAATTTCCCCCCCGGAGTGAATTCTTTTTGGGGGAAAAATTCCCCATAGGTAAATTACCCGCTGGAAAAAATTTCCAAAAGGGGAAAGGGAAAAATTCTCCGAAAGGGGGTTAAATTTCCCCTTTGGTTTAAAAACGAAGCAGGAAATTTTTTTTGTGATAAAAAATTTTTATTACCTTTGAAATAAGTCTGTTTCAAAGTTGAATTTTTTCAAATTCCTTTAATTCGGAAAACCTACCTATTAATAATGTATTTGGGGAAAGTGTGCCGAATTTTTTTTGCTTTTAATTCCAAAAAAAATACTCCAAAAAATAGTTTTTGGGGCCCAAATACATCTTAGGTACTTGTAAAAGTCATGTAAGTGCACAATTTTTTTTTTGGGAAAATTTAAGAATTTTTTTCTTTTCAATTTATTTTTAAACAATAAATCATCAACAAAAAAACATAAGAAAAACGTTTTTTTTTTTTAAATTTAAAAAAATTTATGCTTTGATTTTTTTTCCGGTGAAAGGGGGTTAAAAAAATAATTTAGGGAAATTTTTTTAAAATTTTACCAGATCTTTTGAAAAGATTTTTTCAAAAAAAAAATTTGGGACAGTCCCCCAAAAAATTTAAAAAAATTTAAAAAAAGTGCACACTACATGTAACCATTTTTCCTGCGCATCGCTAGGTAAAAAAAGAAAAATGTTTTTTTCGGGGGAATGTTTTACCAAAGGAAAATTTTTGTTGACGGAGGGAAATTTTTCCCCGGCGAAGAATTTTTGGAGAATTTCGGCAGGGATTTTTAAAGGAGCCGACAAAGTCGACGAAAAGGTGACAAACCAAAATTGTCAGTAGCTTTAAAAAGGGTTTAAAAAAAATTTAAAAAAGTTAAAAACCGGACATAAGAACAGAGGGCCCTTGTCTGAAAAAAATTATTCATTTGTGCAGGGTCAATTGATAGAAGGCTGATGCCAAAATGAATTTTGATTGGTTAAAAATTTTTTAAAGAAATTTTTTGGGAGCACTGCAACAAAAAAAATTTCAAAAATAAATAATTCATTGAAATGAATGTAAAATTTTGGGATTATTTATCAAGCTGGGTTTAAAAACAACTTGAGATTTTTTTAAAAATTTCGTTGTGGAAAAAGCCAGTGGCAGCCCTTATCGCGAAAAGATTTGAATTTGGTTATGAAATCGCACACTTTTAGGGAAGGTCAGAAAAAGGGCAAAAAAAAAAATTACAAAAACCTTTTTTTTTTTTAACATTTGGTTTGTTTTTTTAGCCCCCTCCCTCATAGTGTGGGGGCTCAACATTTTTTGGGAGACCTCCACTCGTAGTAAATTAAAATCAGATATGTATGTACTTATCTTTTATATTTTTTATTTTTACGCCAATATTTAAGTTGGGGGGAAAAATTTTTTAATTAAAAAGCGAGTGATTGGGAAAGGGGTAATTTTCACACCAAATAATACCCAACTACTCAGATTAAAAAACTACTATTCTAGGGGAATATGACCGTTGGGTTTTTACCAAAAAAATGACTCCTTTAAGCGTTTAACAAAATAGACACTGAATTTGATTCCAGAATTAAAAACACGTAAAACTTAAGTTATCGAATCGAAAAAAACAAACTTGAAAACTCAAAAATGCCTACCTAGGAAAGGATGTATATAAATACCTTACATATAACATACCTATCCTATCAATTTGGAATATTGTTATACTGGCGTTCCCAGAGGCGAAAAAAATTTAGAAATGAGAGGAACAAAATTATTAATTGTCTGTTTTTGTATTTTTGACAACAGTTTTGCTGAATTGGACAAGGAATGTGGGAAGCACGCAATAATTTTACGAAATAGAGTCCATTTTCGTTCAAGGATAGCGACGGGGGTGGCATGGCGACATCAAAGGTAAATATAGGTACTTTAAAATAGTCAGAATTAAGAATGAAGAAAAATAAGTAAATGTTCCTTTCATGCAGGTATTACTTCCCCCCAAAATGGATTACATTTGTGGTTTGGGGGGGTAGACACAATCATTTCACCCATTGTTCGATTCACCAATGAGAGATAGGGATACGACTATAACAGACTATTACAAAAATTAATTTCGATATTACGGTACAATGGAGGATTTCGAAGAATAATAAGTGAAATGAAAAAGAGAGGTAAATTTTATTAATTATGTACTGTTATTATTTTGCTTCGGTTGGCCTCTGTTTTATAGGAAGGTAATGACCACGACAAAGGTCAAATTTTTAAAAAAAAATCAAATTTTTTTAACTTGTTTAAGATTTTGAGGTTTCATAACTCTCTCATTTTGAATTCAGTGAAATTTATTAAAAACCATGAAAAACAGTCAGAATTTCAGCACAGTAAAAAATCAGTGGACATTTTTCAATGAAAGCAAGCCAGTGAAAGAAAATCGCTGGAAATCAGGGAAAATTCACTAAAAATCAGTAATTTTATGAAAATTCACTAAAAAAAAAATCTGTGAAATTCTTTATAATCAGTAAGAAAAAAATCGCTGAAAATCAGTGAATTTCATTGATTTTTCCTGTGCGCAATTCTGACGTTTATCAGTGATTTTTCAATGATTCGGAATGAAAGAGTAAGAGACAATATCAAAAAAGCGTTTCACCGAAGTTTTGGCTGAATGAATTT
Source organism: Pseudococcus viburni (assembly GCA_033439095.1). NCBI lineage: Eukaryota > Metazoa > Arthropoda > Insecta > Hemiptera > Pseudococcidae > Pseudococcus > Pseudococcus viburni. The sequence goes on along the minus strand of JAVBJF010000746.1, from coordinate 42,470 downwards.
CCAGACCTTACAATCAGAAAAATTATTTTCAAATGAACTTCAAAAATTTACCTCAAATTACCTCGATGTAAATTCGGAACTTATGGCAGTGAGAAGTAGTCGTCAGCTGGTGGCACAATACGAACTGCGCTTTTCCCCGTGTACTTCAATCAATCTGCTTCTTCAATCATCAAAGTTCACGAGTTGGATTGTTTTTTGAAAAGTTATTAAAATCTCCAAGATTTCTTTTACCTTTTTCAAAATGGATCACGATCAGAGGGCACGGTTTTTCTTCCCCCACATCAAACATCTAAAAGAGTAGGATGAGCTGTAGACAAAAAAAAGACCGTTGCATTCCCGAATTTAAAAAACAAGGAAAACATGATTGTGGGGGTTAGGGCGGGTTTTAAAAAAATGGCGGCGCTCTGTTTAACATGCTGTTATCGTTTGGAGGTACAATTTCTTTAAATTTGATTGGTCGATTTATGAGCCAGTTCTGATCCACCACCAAATCAGAATTGGAGAAAATACCTCCAAAAACGAGAACAATAAAACCTGAAATTGCTCAATCGCCATTTTTTACAACCCCTTACAAAACCAGATTTATTAATAATTTCGGCGTTAGAAAAGAGGGGGTAAAATTTGAAAAAAGATAAATTCAATTGATAAAATACTTAACGGCTTTTAAGAGATAGGTGGTTAATTATGTTCGATGATCGAATAGGTAGGTAGCGAGGAACTAGTAAGAATTTCGTTTACTTTTTGAATTCTCCTCTCCCGAAATTTCGTTCATTTTCAGCCCTTTTGCACAGAAGTTATTTTGCCTGGAAAATGGGATGCCCAAATCAAAATGTGAACATAAAAAAAATTCAAGCTGTCCTTTTAACGTTATTTGGAATTTTTATTTTTTTTGCCCAATATTATGACGTAAGTAACATATTAAAAATTCAAAAAAATTGACCTTTAATTGCACAAAAACTGCCTTCAAAATCTCACTGCCAAGTTAAAAACATTATGGGATCTTGGTAACATCAAACAATCTCCAAATGAAAATCTATCTATCTTCTCATTGTATACCTAATTGCTCTGCTCATCTAATTACTTACTTACTTACTTACTTACTTAACTACATAGGTAGGTAGCTACTTAAATTGTTTCTTTCCTTCCCTTTGTTTTTAAATTCGCATATCAACTTTTAGACATGAAGTTGTTATTGGATTTGGTAATTAATCCACAGCGGCAGTGAACACGAATGGTTCTTAAAATCTATCGACAGGGAATTGACCCTTATACTGATTTTTACATGTGGAGAGATCCAAAAAGATATAATGGATGGAAAACGGTACCTCCAAACAATTGGGTAAGATGACAGATACTATTGAACCTCTATTATTTAAAATTAGAAATAAAATTGTAATGTTTGTTCTGAAATCACATAAAATCACCATAGGGAAGTTTCTTTCCACCTCATGTTATGGAAACCGCATGGGCATGGAATGAGAAACGTCAGCATTTTTTTATGCACAGTTTTACCAGAAAAGCCGGGGCTTGGAGTTTGGGGAATGAAAATTTAAAAATGAAAAAAAGGGAAGTACCAAAATAAAATTGTTTTTTATATGAAAATTTTTCCCAAAAATTTGGGTCTAAAAGATGCTTTTCTATATTTTAGAAACCCTTAAAATTTTTGGGTTTTATAAAGGGGGGAGCCCGGGTTTAGGCCTAGACGCAGTACCAAAAAATTTTTTTGAAGATAAGGAATTCAGAGATGAAGTTCTGGGAAAAATAGAAAACCAACCCGAAAACATTTTTAGTTCATTCTGAAATTAAAATTATTTTTGAAAGAATATAATAAAAAAACATGGGGGTTGGGAAAAGGGAAAAAAATTTCCCAAATTGGGATAAATCTCGAACACATGATAGTTGAAAAGTTTATTATTCGACTAATTATTTCAACTAGGATTTTTTTTTGGCGAAGCACAATTGCAATCCTGCCATTTTTTTAATGTCAATATTACGGCAATGGGAAATTTATCCATTGGTACATTTTTGCATACAATTCATTTTGGAATACATTCGAAGGGCCCATTAAGAAGCGGACACATTGCATTGGTACATTGATTATTATACAAGATATTATACCCAATAAGGAGGGGAATATCTGTCTGGATGGTATGTATTACATTGCAAATGCTAGAAAAATGGGAATTTTCGACATGAAACTGAAGACCCAAAAAATATTCACATACCTACCACGTTTTTCAAAACGGCTCCACACTGCATTTTGATCAGTGATAAAAGTATTCTAAAGAAAAATTTATAAAATTATAAAAATGAAAAATAGCTCTAGTATCTTTTTAAAAAAACTACATAGAAAATTTTAATGGCCAAAAATTATTTTAAATCTCGATTCTGAAATTTGGCCCCAAATATTTATATTTCAGTACTCCCAAATTTAACCCCCGTTTTTTCCAGATAGGTTTCCCTTTTCCCAATAAGATTGAAATTCAGATGTCAATTTTTTTAATAGCCCAAATATTTTTTTTGATCTTCAGACACAAGGGTCACGAAAAATGACAGGTCCCGGGTCCCGAAAGCACCCGAAAATTTAGAATTTTTTTTACAATGATTTTTCTATGATGCACCTGGGTCAGTATGTGTATTTAGGACAAGGGAAAACGGTATGAATTTAACGGATTCATTCCCCCTGTTTAAATGAAAGACCCACTCAGGTGATGGAAATCGAGATCCGGCAAGACTCTCGATGCAATGGGATGACAGCTCAAATGCTGGTAAAAATAAAAATCACTGAAATTAATGCAAAACCACGTATACCTATACCTCATCATTTTTACGCAATACACTATGCACTTGACCACACGACAACACTCTAAAAAATCACTTTTTGAAGAGAATCTGTCGCTGGTTTTTCTCAAAAATTAAATTAATTTCAGGATTTTCCACCAAACGTTTCAAACTTTTCTACCAATAAAAACTCAGCATTATTTCGTAAAAAAAGAAACGTCAAGTCGCCCAGAAAAAACGATAAATATAGTCAATAAAATACATGTTCCCCCAAAATCTTTCTGATCTAAAAAAAAACAGAACCCTGAAGTTGGGAGAATTTCTACAAAAATATTTTTTACCAGAAAATATTTACTCTATAGCCAGGTTTTATGCAAAACCCAATTTACCTACATTACCGATTTTTTTTTGTTAAATTTCATTCTAATTCTTATTTTTTCGCATTTAAAGATCATATGAAGGGGCAAGAATATGTTTTTACTGGTGAATTGTGATGCGTCTCCTCTACGAGTCAATTTAACTAAAATAATGGAAAATCCACCAAAATGAAGTTTCAATAGCGGTAGCTAGCCTGAATGCCGGATACCAAAAAACTGGGTAGGTATAAAAAAACATTCAAGCAGAATAATTTGAAAAAATATTTTCTTTGGTGTATATGAGGGATCATCATTTTGAATTTCAGATTTATGTTGGATAATGATTTACTTAGTGAATTTTATATGCGACCTCTATCCCCCGGCGTTATATTGAAAACCTTTCATCCAAAGCCCAAGAATAATACTCGGAACCAGTGAACATGATCAATCAATAACAAAATGAAGCAGACTAAGAAGCGAAAAATAATTCGAGGATGATGAAACTGAACCGGACAGACATTCATATCACAATTCAAAGATTATTTGTACAATTAGTAAACACTCTTTAGAACAATTGTTGCCAGTATTTTAAATTGTTCCATTTATTTATTCAACTGAAAATTCATGTTTGAATGACAGAGGCGGTTCGAACACAATTTTTTTTGGGGGGGGGGGGGGGGGGGAATAAGGTTCCAAAATGCCGACCAAAAAATTCAAAATTGTCGACTAAAAATTTAAAAATATCAATCCTGCTCATGCCTGAAAATTTTTCTCTCTGTAATTTCATTGTACATAATTATGTAGGTACATAGGTAGTTGAAAAAACCTATGAATATTGTTTATTAGTTCAAGTTTCGAGTGCAGCGAGGAGGGAAAATTTCAATAAAAATTACGATGTACATACCTACTTGATTAAAAAAATAATAGTTTCAATGTGAATATGAGAGAAGTGAATTTGGTCCCAGCGAAGCGAGGGCGAAAATTTTAGAAGACCAAATTCAAGGTGCAATAAAAATTTTTTTTAAATTACCTAGGGATGTCTATCCAATCGGTTTGGCTAAAGCTAACGGCTGAAGCTAAATTTTTTTGATGGTTTGGCTAAAGCTAACAGCTATTGGCTAAGTGGGTTTGATTGGCTAGCAATTTCAAAATTTTTAAAAGTCGAGTGATATATCAAAATAAAGGTTTAGGTCTGTAGGTTCTTTTAAATATCATTATTTTGGGGATTTTGCAAATCATAAAGATAAAATTCGAAAAAATTGTATTCATTTTCAACTTAGAAATATTTTTTACACTATTTCAGCCACCATTTTTTCAAAAATTCGATCAAAATTCCAAAATTTAATTTTTTCACTTTGGTTTTACCAAAATTTTATAGAAAAAAAACAACTCTAACGTAAGATTTGTGTTCATCATTTCATCAGGTCAAAATACCTGAATAGGCAATAAACGCTCTTTCCGCGCATTAAAAAAAATTTTAAAAAGTAATATTTGCCAGATACCTACTACTAAAAATTGAAATCAAATTGACACAAGAGAAAAAAAATCACAAAACCAGAAGAACACAACACTTTTTAAAAAAATTTCGACTTGAAATTTAAAATTTGAAATGTTTCAATGAATTTTAATTTTTTTAATTTTCTCGCTTCTTTTTTTTTTAACAATTTTAAAATTTGGAAAATTTAAACCCTTTATTTTGCCCCAAATTTTATTTTGGTACAGCTAGCAAGGCTAATTTTTTTATTGATTGGCTAGCTAATGGCTAAAGCTAAAACATGAAAATTTGGTTTAGCTAACGGCTAATGGCTAGTGGCTAGTGGCTAGCTAGACATCCCTGAAATTACCTAATAAACATGAATAAAAAATCGCCAATTTTTACTTTAAAATTATTAAGGGATAAATACGATCGAGCCGAGCGTAGCGAGGCCAAAGCTTTCAAAAAATTTCATTTCCAACCCTCGAAAATGAGTTTTAAGGAGAAAAAATTTAATAAAATTAGTTGAAACAATTTTGAGGAAAAATACGAAAAAAATCTCTTTTGTAGGAATTGGTTTGTTTTAAAATTATGGAAGGAAAAATTCAATACGGTCGAGCACAGCGAGACCGAAGTTTTTGAAAAATTTTGATTTGAGGAATAAGTCAACCCATTAAAAATTACCGAAAGATCACAATTTCCGTTCCGTTCCGTTCGTAATAAATTCTTTCATTACTTATGCTATAAAATTTCCAATTTTTTTTTTGAATTTACCAAAATTTTCAACATTTTGCCGAATTACCTGAAATTTTCGAAATTTTGCCGACTGGAAACCGACTGGGGACCCTACCAGCATGTATAAAAAAAATACTCATTTTGGGTACTTTTAGCTTCGTATTTCCATAATTTCCAAAAATACTGTGAACATTGGAAAAATAGGTGTTTTTCACCCTTAATTTTTGGGCAAAGAAGCGGATGTTTTCGAAAAAAAAAACGAACCTGTCTGATGGAAAATTACACGTAGAATATGATTGTTCATAACCATTTTTCCATTTTGAGACTTTTTTGAGGAGATATTTCCAAAAGTTTCGATTTTTTCCAAAAATGCTGTAAATTGTTGAAAAATAGTGTTTTTTACCCTCAATTTTTGGTCAAGGAAGCGAGTGTTTTTGAAAAAGAAAAAACCCCTTCCGATAGGAAATTACGCGTAGAACAAGATTGTTCAGAACTACTTTTCCAATTTTGAGGGAGCTTTATTGAGGAGATATGCACGAAAAAACCGGTTTTCAGCTGACGTTTAAACCCTCCCTGGGCGGAGCAGTGGTAGCAGTGGGTTGTGGGGGTGTCCAATTTTAGTATGTTGTATGTAGCGCCGACCATTACAAACGTTAAAACACGAAAAAAAAAAAATCAGGCTTTAATTTTTGGGGGTTTGGTACATTTTTTCTCTTATTTGCCTGGACTATGATTCGATTTGTGAATTTTCATTTTTGAATCAGCAATTTTTTCCTCAACTACTGAAATGAATCAGTAAAAATCGCTGATTCAGTTGGTAAATTAAAATTTTTACTGATTCATTTCAGCAGTTGAGAAAAAAATTACTGATTCAAAAATGAAAATTTACTACCTAATTGAATCAGTAATTTTTCACTGATTGGCAGTCAAATTTCACTGATCAACAGTGGAATCAGTGGAATTTCACTGCCAATCAGTGACTCAATTCAGTCTATTTCAATCAGTCGATCTTCAGTTTTTGACTGATTCCAATTAAGAGAGTCACAAGTGTATCTGTTTGAAAACTGTGATTAATGATGTGAATAAATGTATGTAATAAGGGTAAGGTAGCCCATTATCGACCACTTTTTTTTGAGGCCTCGCCATTTCAAATGTATAAGGGTTGGAAATGTGATTGATGGCTTAATGGATACCTACATCCTTCCCCTACAATTTCGGAAAGCACCGGGGTCGTTCAAAAAAATTTAGTATTTTTTAAGCATTTTTTTCTGAGACATGTCAAAAGCAAGGTCAAAAATTTTTTGGTTCCCAATACGACCCCCCCTTTTTTTGTCGTTTATGAACGGAATTTCCGGGAAAAATTTTTTGTTGTGTTCTCTTTCACAGATGAAAAATTTGGACTAAAATAACAATCTAAAACCCAAAAAATTCGAGTAATTAAAAAAAAAACGAAATCAAATTACATTAGATATTGTAGGTGGTCGATAAAGGGACCACCAAAAAAATGAATTGGGGAATTTCTTTTTTACTTGAGTGTAATTATTAAAATGCGATGATTTTCATCAGAAATTTGAACTTTTTCAACCACAAAAAAATTAGAAAATTTTAAATTTGATAATTTTAAGAAAAAAAATTTCCCAAGGGTTTCAAGCAATTTCTAAAAAAAAATTTTTGGCTTTTTAATTTTTTTTCTACTTTTTTCCGCCGGGGTTTTTGCTTTTTAGGATGTCAGATGGGTTTATTTTCCCGGGTTTTCGATGAAGAACGAAAAAGATTTTTTCGGCTCTCTACCGCCATAACGCCGGAGATAGACGAGGTGTTCGACATTGGGCAGTAGGCAATAATGGGCTACCTTACCTTAGAATTTTAAAAAATGCTATAGTCATCAGCCTAAGAAAGGACAGGCTCAGACTAGACTAGTGTTTACGTCATTCCCACCCCCTTTTGCCCTGACAAAATTGCCTAGAAAATGGCATCATTGACTAAAATGTCAATATTGCCTGTAACATATACCCTGCAATTAACAGGGAGATATTATTCCGAATTTCAAAACGACTGCTGATTAACAATACTAACAACTTGATTGAACTTGAATACCTACATTTCAAGAAAAACAAACGTTTTCAGGAATTAACTGACTCATCTTTGCAGTAAGTAGATTAACAGTAACAGTAGGTTCCCCTTTAAAAATTTTTTCTAAGGGTTTACGAAATTAAATAAGTATTTTAAAAATTAGGTATTCCTAATTGTAAAATATTGTGCGATTTTTTGATTCATTCTTTAGAAAAGCTATCGAGGAGTAAAATTTTTTAAAAAAATGAAAAATCAGTATTTTCTTTGTTTTGTTTTTTTTTGCAAAAGTTTTGCAAAAATTAGACAGAGAATGGGGAGACAACGATGATTTACGAAATACTTCTTTTTTCGTACAAGGACGTGACGGGAGGCATTGGAGACATAAGGGGGTATAAAAAAGTTTTTTGTAATTTTGAGTTTTAATAATAAGTTTTTAATCTAAGGAAGTTCTTTTTACGCAGGTATCACTTCGAAATTGGATCACCTTTGCGATTTAGGTATAGAAACGATTCATCTCACACCAATGTTTGAAACATCATTGAGAGATATGGGATATGATATAACCGACTATTACAAGATTGATCCAAGATATGGTACTATGGACGTTTTCGATGAATTGATGCGTAATTGAAAAAAAGGTGGGGTAAATTTGGGAAAGTTTGACAATTTTTTTTGGGGAAGCGCGAAAAAATAGCTACCCAAATACCCAGTTTCTATTACCTACACGTCTCCTGAACTGTTTCTTTCTCTATTTTTTTCATTCATTTTTTTTAAACTTAGAATTAAATTGAACTGGTTTTTGGCAATTTAATCACGCGGCCAAAAAAAAAAAGGTTTTTTAAAGTTATTGACAGAATTGCCCCCTATACAGTTTTTATTGGGAGAGCCCAAAAAGAAGTAAATAAGGGACAGGGAAAACTCCAAAATAATGGGTGGGTTTTGTGGTTGGGTTTAGGCACCTTTTTGAACTTTCACGACATTTCCAATACTTCTTATTGTAGAGAAGTCTTTTCCAATATGATAATCTTGGCTCTGCATGGACATGGAACGAGAAACGTCAGCAGTTTTATATGCATCAGTTTCTACCAGAACAGCCGGACTTGGAGTTGGGAAATGAAAATGTGAAAGAAGAATTAAAAGTAATCAAATTTTTTTTTTAACGTTGGGAAATTTTTTGATAAAAGATATGTTGAACCTTTCCCGTTTAAATTTAGAAAAATCGTTACCTTTTTCGGATAAAGGTGTGCTGGATTTAGGCAGATGCAGTCCCCTTTTTTTGAAGAAAAGAATTCAGAGACGATGATTACAACCTAAGACAAAAAGACCAACCAGAAACGTACGAGTTCATTCATGAATTTAGGATGTTTTTGGATGAATATAGTATTAAGCACGGAGATTTTGATAGGTAAAAACTGGAACCTGTATTGAAATGAAGATGATTCAATAATTTATTTGATTATTTCCCATTTAGGATTTTTGTTGCGGAAGCGCATAGTTCTCCAGAGATTGTGGCTCAATATTACGGCAATAAAACCTATCCAGTAACACATTTTCCGTATAATTTCATTCTGGAATACATTACCCAGCCGCTGTCTGCTTTTTACTTTTATTACTTCATTGGTAGATGGAATAGTTTCACACCTAAGGGAGAAATAACTGCCTGGATGGTATGTATTCAACATGTTCTTAATAGATACTCTCCCAACACTGCATAATTCAATGTGTATAAAAGTCAAAGAAAGATTGATGACTAAGTAAGAGATTTTTATGTCATAAAAATCGTGTTTCAAATGCTAAATTTATGCTTTTCGCGGTCTAAAATACGTCAAAAATATTCCTAAGAATTCGACAATATGCCAAAATATGTTCAAGAAAAGGATTGCAATATGAGTATCAAAATTCAGGGTTTTTGAAGGAGAACAATGATACGACAAACTCAAAATGAAAACGTCATTAATTTATTCCAAAAACGTTAAAAAAAAATTCATCTACCAGGAGCAGATTTTGGCAAAAAGTCAATTTCTTAATTTTTTTGTTTTCAAAAAAGTGGATTTTCGAATACTTTGCGGAAAATGTCGTGAAAAATGGAAAAAATTGTAAAAAAAAGTACAGTAGACTCCCGATTATCCGACATAATTGGGGCGGGAAAGTGTCGGATACTCGAAAAAGTCGGATACCTAATTGAAAAGTTCAGTTTTTCTCAGAAAAAACGTAATAAATGAGTTCTTGAAATGCGGGGAAATAATTTGGCATGCATTTATTTTTAAAAAACTTCAAAACAAAAATTAAAACGATAGAACTAAAATCTAAAAAAAACATCACCTTGATATTTTTAGGTTAAAATTCAAAAACAGAAATACTTACTTGAAAAAAATCACTTTTTCTAAGACAAAATTATTAATTTTTTGAAAAAAAGTCGGTTGTAGATTTTTGTTCCGGCGCACAGTGGTCCAGGAGACCCCTCAAAACGCGCGAAATTCAGTATCACAAAAAAAGAGCAATAAAAGTGGGTAAAAAATAGTGTACGTATAGTTTTTTGGTGTGAGATTACGAATCTGACAAAAAAAAATTGATTCGGGGCAATGGGGAGGGGGTAGGGAGGTGCCTGAAATCGAAATTCACCTAAAATATGTGTAATATATCGAAAATCTAGGGTTTTCGAGGTGCGTAGATAAGAATATGACGATAAAAAAATTTTAGAGGTCATGGGAGGGGGTGGGGGAGTGCTTAAATCAAAATTCACCATAATATCGAGTAGCATGTCGAAATCTAGGGTTTCGAGGTCGTAGGTTACGAATCCGACAAACATTTTTTGTGAAAGTAAGGGGGAAGGGGTGGGGGTGCTGAAATTGGAGTTAAACTAAAAAATACGTGTAGTAGACATCGAAACCTACAGGTATTTTGCGATTTATAGTAATATAAATTAGACCAAAAGTATAAGTGCCACGCCTCAGCACGAAAAATGTTGTAGGTAAAGGTGGTAGTTTCAAGTATCCTGAACACGATTTCCAAATAGTTTTTGCATCTGTCTGCGTCCGTGCGCATTATAGCAAAAAATGTGTCTTTTTCAATGATTTTTCGTAGTTTAGTGTTATTTTTAATCTATCAATGTCATTATTTACATGCCGGGAATGTAAAGGGTTTGTAATAATGACAATGCTGGAAAAAAAATTACTAAAAATGGGAAAAAAATCGTTGAAAAAGGCATATGTTTGTCGGATTCGTAACCTACGACCTCGAAACCTAGATTTCGACATGCTACTCGATATTATGGTGAATTTGATTTTTAGCACTCCCCACCCCCTCCCATGACCTCTAAACAATTTTTTATCGTCATATTCTTAATCTACGACCTCGAAAACCTAGATTTCGATATATTACACAATATTTTAGGTGAATTTCGATTCAGCACCTCCTTACCCCCTCCCCATTGCCCCGAATCAATTTTTTTTTGTCAGATTCGTAATCTACGACCAAAAAAACTATATGTTACACTATTTTTTACCCACTTTTGTTTTCATTATGCCGGTATGTGTATAATGACAATAATGGAAAAAAAAAACACTAAAAACGTAAAAAATCATCGAAAAAATGCACATTTTTGCTTATGAATAACAGGGACGCAAGCGGACGCAAAAACTAATGAGAAAATCGTGTTCGGGGCACTTAAAACTACCACTTAACATATAACATTTCGCGTGCTGAGGCGTGGCACTCATAGTTTTATTCTAATTTATATTGCAAAAATCCCAAAAATACATGCATCTTAAACTTAGCGTAATTAAATTATGGCTCATGATAGCCCAAAACTGAATACGCCATTGAAAAGTACTCACTTTGATGCATATTTTTCACTAATTAAAATCCAAAATCCATCGATTTTACTGCGAACTAGATACCTTTGAAGGTACCTTATATGTGCAAGCAAAATAATGGACTGTGAGTCTCCAACTTCCGCACGTGCTCAGAAGTACAGGAGTGGGGGTAACGTAATTCGGTTACTCGTTCTTAGACACTAGATATATGCATAACACATTGACACTATTCACGTTTCCTTTAATTGAGATTTATTTTTCGTCATTTCGCGCGTTTTGAGGGGTCTCCTGGACCACTGTGCGGCGCATCGATTTTTTTAGAGCCTTTGCAAAGTTCGACCATTTGCAAAAAATCATCAGTTTTCGCAAAGTGACACCTTTCTGCCTTTCTTAAAGTCGCAAATTCTCATTTCCCAGTCCCACTGCTTTCCAGTATCATACCAGATGGTGTGAACGTTTGTAGATACATACAAATTTCTTTGGTTGGGAGCTAACTTTAAAATAAGTCGGATAATGAAGCGTTATCCGACATTTGGAGGCTGGATAATTGGAAGTTGTCGGATAATATTTTTTGATCGGATAATCGAGATGTCGGATAATCGGGAGTCTACTGTACCCACAAAATATGTTCAAAATATGTCAATAGGTAGTGTTCTTACTGTAAATTTTTGAAAATTAATACCGATACTCAAATAATTCTTTTTCCTTTAAATTTTGAAATCGGCAAACTTATTTACATTCGAGTAAAAGTAGAAGCGGAACAGCATTTTGAGAAAAATGAAGAGGCGAAGAATCAAAAATTTACAGCTGCTGAGGGAGATTTTTTACAAATTTTTAACTTTAAATTCAGAGAAATGAAGTTTCTCACGAAAGGAAACTTTTGCAATCTGTGCTCGTTGATTGAGTGGAAATTTGATTCAGTAAAATAGTAGGTTCATCATCGACATCTCAGAACCAAATTTTGAGCTGTACATAAGTTCTATACGCTGCACTGCGGGTAATTCTACCAAAACTGTCGCATTTAAGTTACTTATAAATTTCTCGAGTACTAGATGCGCTAGAGTGCTTTTTTTGCATTGTTTTATTGGATATCATCTCCCCCACCTTTTCCAGCGAAAAAAATAATTTTTCCCTCCCCCAGCACCCTCAGCATAAATTTTAATGGTCAAAAGTTCCATCGTCGTGGCTGTTACCACTCATGGTTTTTAACCTTTATTTACTCCTAGCACTGAAGATAATTGATATTTTTGAAAAATTTAAAAAACATGATATTGGTAGAGTGTTGGGGTACACGTTGACCTCTTTGAGGGTCGCCAGAAGGGCACTGGGTGACCTCAAGACGACACCAAAACTCTGTTACTAGGTTTTTGTTCCATCGTCTTGGCGAAATTTCATTAATTTTTTCTGGCTCTGTTACTTCGTATTTTATCCTTTTCAGCCTGCAATACTGAGTTCGGGGTGTAATAAGAACACCTTTTCGTTTTTGCAATTTTAAATATCCCTTGTGAAAATTCTTGTGTTTTACAATTTGTTACATTCCATCGTTGTGGCTATCAATTTTTCAAATTGTGCTAATGGTATTGAGCTACAAATAAGAAAAATATATTCCACAAGTAAGTATATCAGTAGTATGAAAACGCCGATTCGGGAGACTTTTTTAAAATGAACGCGCGCAGCGATGTTTTCACGCTCCCTCCGCCACCCGCCTGCCCGCCGCGATGCTCTAGAACATCGACGTCCCCACATCATCGCCGGCGCTTTTCACGCTTCCGCCGCCTCCCGACTGCAAAATACCGCCTGCTCTCTTCTCGCGTCAGTACATCGCCGTCGATGTTATGACGTCCGCCCGCTTCCCTCCCTGCATTCCAGATGCCCTCGGATCGCGTTAAAAAAACAACAAAAAACAAAAAAAAAAAAAAAAAAAAAAAAAAAAAAAAAAAAAAAAAAAAAGAGAAAAAAAAAAAAAAAAAAAAAAATAAAAAAAAAAAAAAAAAAAAAAAAAAAAAAAAAAAAAAAAAAAAAAAAAAAAAAAAAAAAAAAAAAACAAAAAAAAAAGAAAAAAAAAAAAAAAAAAAAAAAAAAAAAAAAAAAAAAAAAAAAAAAAAAAAAAAAAAAAAAAAAAAAAAAAAAAAAAAAAAAAAAAAAAAAAAAAAAGAAAAAAAAAAAAAAAAAAAAAAAAAAAAAAAAAAAAAAAAAAAAAAAAAAAAAAAAAAAAAAAAAAAAAAAAAAAAAAAAAAAAAAAAATTTAAAAAAAAAAAAAAGCAAAAAAAAAAAAAAAAAAAAAAAAAAAAAAGAAAAAAGAATAGTGAGCGATGTGTGAACGCTCCCCTCTCCTCTCGCATGTTCCGCCGGGATGCACGTTACAGTTAGGACTCTCTGCTTTCTGCCTGTACAACAGGTGTTTGTGAACATCCAGAGTTTGTGGTGGCGAAGGTGCGGAGGCGCGAAGCGGTGCTGTTTAGCAACTGAGAATCACTGTGGTAATTACCGTGACTGTGTCTACGTGAACATTTACCTTCAATAAGTTTTGTTCGCGATCTAGACACTACATGTGCAGTTACTCATGTGACTGTTTTTAAAAAAAATTATTCATCACTGGTATCACTTACTTGTTGATTGTATTTTTTTTACCTGGAAAATTATTACAGGGTTCTTTTTCGCCTACTCTTTTCAACAGGTAGGTGATCAAAAAGAAAAGAGTTGATCTGTAGAATAAAAATGGTAAATGATACATGCTATAGGTATTTAGTTTCTTGAAGTTTATGGTGACAGAAGAGAAATTGACAAGTAAAAAAAGACTGAAATTTTTTACTCATTGATGGATGGAAAAAAGTAAGGACAAGGGGAATGAAAGATGAGCAATGCAGTTTTTATTGTAGCTTTACATTATAGAAAGTACTTGATCAAGACCATAACACATTAAGTTAAAAACTAAGGAAGGAATTTAGTAAAGTCAGTTTATATGGTGGCAAAAATGTAAGGATATAGGGAAATGGAGGTGATCATGCAATTTAATATATTGTATCATTTCATTATTTTAAGATGGTACTTATTTAGGTTACCAATCAATATCAAAAATATAACATTTAATGTTGTTTCAAGTTCCCCCTACTTCCCGAAAAATTAAGTATAAAATAGAGAAATGTTTCGACTGTAGGAAAATCAGTACTTGAACGTTGTGCAGTATTCAGTGTTGTTTACACCAGTGTAATAAAACTTTATTTGTTTTGTGTTTTCGCGTATTTTTCTCTGTGTTGTAATAATGAGTTCTTCAAAGTGTATAGCTTCGGTCTCGGTCACTGAAAAAGAAAGTACCAAAGAAAAATGCCGCAACTTATTTTCAAATTCCGACTTAATAAATCCAACAATGGATTTTTGAAGATTTAAAGAGTTAATTTGAATGTAAACTCTCTACTTGTAAAGTCACAATAATATGCAAATTGCACAGGAGATGGTAAGTAAAATAAAATTAAAAATTGAAGAAAATATTTTATATTTGTTTCACAATTTTTAACTTTACGGGTGGTTTTATAATTTAGTTTGTTAGAATAGGACGAACGCATTTTGTTATAGTTTCACCATTGTTATATCCTTAAAAAGTGATGATGAAGTAAATGACGGAACATTACGAAAATTCCGATGGCGATTACATTTTTATATTGATAAATTCGTCCCCGAGTATTTACTCCCCAGGAGTGGGCAAAAAAAAACGAAATGAGTTGAGACTGAGATATAATCCGGACGCATCCACTCTTCAACGTTGGTAGTTCTAAATAACGTAACTTTACTTATGATAAATTTTTCTTCTCCTTATCTCAATCATAATTAACAATTATTGTTTAGGATTTTAATTTAACAAATATAATATTTGGTATGTTACATCATGGGTGGACCATTGAAGTAGTGAACCGTGTGTGAAATTTCTTTTGCGAGGAAGACTGGCTGGAACATCATGAAAAAACGCGAGAACATTTTTAAATCTTATTAAAAAGTATAACACATTTTGAAATTTGGGTATTTTTCTGTTTTAACTTGAAAGTCGCCTTTCAAATCGGTAGCCACAATAATTTTCTAAATCGAACCCAGAATTTTCAATCTCGTCAATTTTTTTGATAAATGCGTGATAATTTTTGTCAAATTATCTCATTCTCGTTAAATAATGTAACATCTTTTGAAAATTAACTGTAATCTATACGCGTATTCCGAAAAATTTCTGGGAGGAGCGCTATTAATTTAATATACCTCCAACGTAACTTTATTTAAAATTACGATATTCTTGCAAAATTCTATAACGATAATTTATCACGCGCACATTGATTTACAAAATGACGACTGTAATAATGGGGGGATTCGGTTGGGAGTTTTAAATATAGTTCAGAATTTGAAGTGAGGTTTAATCGAAATGATGTTTTGAAAAGAGCTGGAACTTTTACATGCAAAACCTATTCTAAATTAAATATGCCATTGTTTAAATGTTAAAATGAAGATGACAGATGTTTTTATATTGCATTTTTGCAAAATTTTTGGCGCCGTCGTCCTCACAAGTTGATCCTATAAAAGATATTGAAAAGAATTTTAGAAGAAAAGCGTAAATTAATTTGATTTTGGTCGAGTGAATATCCGCACTTAAACGATATAAAAATTTTGAGAAAAGTAACGATAAAAGGTTCGATTAATGTTTTACGTGTTACGAACTGAAGAAAATTTACCCATTAAGTATGCGAAACAGGATAGGAGTCTTCAGTCCGATTTTATTGCATGCTGAAAAAACAAGGATACAAGTTCACTATGTATATATATAAAAAATTTGAGCCGACTAGTATCAAGTCAATAACTCTAGGGGAAAAGGCTATCGCTGTGTGTAAAAGTGGTTAACCCATTATATATGGTACAATAACACAAAGGTGAAAATTGATGCCGAGCATAAACAGTTTTTGTAATAACGAAGAGGATAGAGAAATCCTTCGAAATTTGATATTACCTGAGACGGAAATAATATTTCGAAATTTAAATTTTTAAACACGGAGGAAACAATCGATTATATATGGTGTTGCAGATTTTGAAACAATGTTAAAACTAGTTTGAACGATTACTGAACTGTCTGTTCATGTGATACTCGCAATTCAGGACACTACCTATATCGGTTTGCGTTTTTATATCTGTCCATGCTCAAGATATATTAAAAGTTAAAGATAATGGGAAAGTTCGAAGACCTAAAAACCGTTTCTACTTTGGTAAAATGCTGCGACTGGTATTTTTTTAAAACTGAATCAAAGAAGTTGCCATAACAAATTCAGGAAAAATATAAAAAGATATCAATTTCTTGATCCATCCAGTTTATCTTGTTGCAGATCGAACAGATTTTGGAACGATAGAATTCTGCTTTGCGGGAAAGGAATTTCGAGGTAAGCATATATAGAGTAGGCCCATCATAGACATACTGATGGGAGTTTTGAGGGTCCAGCGCACGTTCGATGTAATTTATTACATGTACAGTCCAATTTTTTAACCAATTTTCATTCATAATTTGAGCAGATACGATTCTCTCATTTGATTTACGAGTGTACAACAAACTGGGACAAATGAAATTAAAGTTTTGCCAAATACCGAAGAAATTATATCAGTTTTTCAAAAAAGTTAGCGCCAAAATATTTGGATCCGTTTGTAGATTCTTATAGATGTTATCGCGGTCCTTAGGATCGTTTGATAGATATTTTACCCCAAGACGAGATGATTTCATACTATAGCCTAGTTTTCGGAAGTTTCCAATTTCACCTCGTTACAAAAAAAGATTTCTTTTGTAGCGACTGTTTGGATTCCGAACTGAACTTTATCAAACTGAAATTCAGAGTAAAGAAGATTTTTAAAATCAATTGAAGATGAGAGTATTCGCACAGAAGATTAGAACACGCTGTTTAAGTGTGAGAATCGCTTCGGAATGTGGAATTTGGCCGAGTACTTGACAGTTTTTACGTGATAGTACCGCTGTTTGTTTGGTTGGCCGTGTGTTTATATCTTTAGAAAACTGTCTCAAAAATTACGGATTTAGATCCTTGTTATTTTTGTTTCGCTTCCCGGTTATGGTTTTTGAGGCAATGCTTTATAGGTGACTGGAGTAGAGTTGACAGTTAACAGATATAAATATGTTTTTGGTTCTTTTTTTCTAAAGGCAATGAGAGTGGTATTACAAATACAGTGGTTAGTACGGCGGAATCGAATAACATTCACTCCGGAGACGTACAACAAAATTTAAACCCCCGGTCAATTATTTTTTATACAGATTGCAATATCTTTATGGGTTTAGCAGTCGAAGGTTCTGCCCAAGGGAAATTTGAGTGTGGATGACGAAGAAGTTGGACAATTTTACTGCGTGGATTTTATCTTGAATTTGGAAGACGAAATGCGAAATGGTAGTATTTAGATAATTTTACAGTACCCAGCCAAATGACACAGGGGCCCACAACGAATTTCCTTTTGCCCCGGAAGAGGAAGAACGCCCCGGATCAGAAACTCAAAATATTATAGTACATTGGAAACAAGATGAATTACGTGTTGTTACTACGAAATTTGAAACTTGTTTAGACACGGTTTAAATATTGAAAAATGCATAAAGTCTTGAAATTTGGAAAGAACAAATTTTTACTTCCGTTTATCAGTTGAATACAAATGTTGAATGCAAATGCTCAAATGATTTTGAGAGAAATTTTTACAAATTGATATAATAGTTGTTTTCGGGAAGTGTCTGGAAATGAAAAGTCCACATGAACTTTAAGCTCGTTTGTCGCGAAGCAATTTTCGAAATCAGTTTCCAAAACCAACGTTTAAACGTGTAATTTTTTTCAAAAATTTGGTAGGTAGTCATTTTCTAAAGCCCTGATAAAGTTGAATAAGCCCATTACGCGGGGTAAACTCTATTGGAAATCTAGAAATTTTATGTATAACTTTATTACGACGAATTGGAAAAATTTTTTCACGATTTAGAATTTCCAAGGTATTGTATATGGAATAACGGATTCGTTTAATTTTAAGCGTAAAACGACGATGTGTCACCCTTATTTAAAAGACAATTCCTCAAATTTTTGATACGAGTAATTTTCCTCCTAATCATCCTCTGTTCATCTCCAAAATCGTAAGGTACGGATTTATTTAAAGCACAGCATCGTACCACACAACTGTTTGAAATTTTATTTCCTTGTCTCCGAAAGTTTATAGTTTTGAAATTTCGTGGAGATGAAAATAAAGAAATCAAGGAATAAAAAATCTGTCCTTAAAACGATATAAATTTCGAGATTTTTACGCTTGTCTTATTTGGGAATAAAGCCTTGCAAACTAGACAACATTACACTTCCATCGGAACAAACATAAATGGTTTACCTGAGTCAGAGAAATAAAGCGTTGTTAATTTCTGCGATAAGAGATATTTTTTGTACGACATATCCATAGTTTTTAGCGTACGGACATTACGAAATTGACAATATTTCAACCCAAGATTCCAGCTCCTCGTCGTCCTCCTCCTCAGAAGATAGCGGTAGATGGTTTGTTGTGCCCTATTTTTTTAAGAATGTTATTCTTAGTCGACGCTATCGAGATTATACTTAATTAGAACTAAGGTATTATTAATTACATCTCCGACTGAGTGAAGAAAAATATACACGATATTTTAAGTTACCAATCTTTTATAAGAATATTACCGTATGATTAGATCATCTAGATACTAGATATCGCTACCTACTTGTTTGTTATCCCATATTGAAATTTTAAACACAAATGATAAAATTTACCGTCTGTAATCTTCTGGTTTTCTTCTAAATTTACGGTAATAACTGTAATTTTTACTTACCTTTGTAAACTCTAGGGGTTTTCTCCTCCCTAGGGGAGCTTCGCTCCCCGCGGGAGATAACGTCAGCGCCGCGCCTCGCCCCATCCCCAGGGGAAAGGGGTGTGACGGAGAATGTAAAAAAAAGAAACCATTGCGATTACAATGTATTTAATTTTACACGAGAATGGTCCAGAGAAATAGGGGAAGGCGAAAAAGTTATAATGGGATCGCTCGAAAATCGATGTTGGGTTTATGTATAACGCATGGAATATTCTACAGGATTAAGTAACTTTTAAATTTTATTTCTGGCGCGGACGAAACTGGTACAGCTCGTTACCTCGATGAAGTACCGGTAGATTATCGAAATTGTTTATCCGAGCGCGATCGAGTTAAACACCCAACGAAAAATTTGTACACTCGTGATATTTACGAAAAAGTTTTTGATACAACGGATGGAAAAGAGTGCGGTTGCCAGAATGTGTTATAGAAAACCGGGTGGCGGGCGGATTGAAAGTGTGAATTTGCTGATCCGACGTTTCCAAGTATAGAACCCCGAGAACGTTTTCCAAAGACAGCGATGATGATCATGATCTGATCATGAATGGGATGCAGCGTCTGAATCCGAGTTATTGGACTGAAAATCTGTGATTTCTCACCTCGAGTTACGTGTCTTTCTTGGACACGATCAAAAAATTATCGAGTTAATTCGATTGAAGTAGGGTTGGGGAAAAATGTTTTTCCAAAATCGGTCGATTTTATACCGAAAGAATAAGTTTTTGCATTTTTTGCTTCTTCACGGACTATTACGCAGAGGCGAAGGAATGCCTTTGTGGAAGATGTTATCTTCAAAATATTTTGGGAAAATTGAGGGAAGCTACGGTGAAAATGTTGTTTCATATACTCCAGTGACAAGAAGACGCGACGATGATGACGAGGCACCGACGAATATTTGACAGATTCAGATTATATTTTCGTGTGCATCTTCCGAATCGGATAAGAAGTAATTATATAACTCTGTATGAATTTCTCTTAAAAAAAATAATAAATCTTCTCGAAAATTTTCAAAAAATGTTCGTTTATTTATTTTCTTATCAATTATCAGCTTATAATACTTGGTTTTACGTTCCGTTTAGAGCGTAATAGGAAAATAATCTATGATAAAATATTATGCAATAACTCGGGTAGATTGCCTGATATGTTGGCCGCTGCAGGTAAGCTTCTATTCGAATATTCACCGTTCCGTTTCCGGTAGAAATCTAACGTTTCTTTTTGTTTGGCAACATCAAAATGAATTGAGATAAACTGATGGTCTCCGTGGACGAAATGGTTGCCTCAACACTGGTTCGGAAATGTTTAGCCGTAGTAGACATTTGAAATTGTGATAACATGGTGATTATCAATATTTCGTACTGTCTTGCAGTTGGATTAGTTCAACGCTTCTTGCGGGTACTGATCTTCGTTTATAAAGCCGATTGTTTGCAAATCTATCAAGTCCGAACTAGTAACCATCCGCAGAATAAACATTGCACGATTCGTTTGTACAAATGCGATAATAATGTGTACGTTGTTTTTATTAGGACTGAGCTTACGCTTAAGGCCAGATATTTGATGTAGTTTGGCGTAATTCGGTACTCCAATACTCCCAACTACGAAAGGATACATCGAGTTTTCTATTGTCTTTTATAGTGGTTGAGGCAATTGAACTCTGGCGTAATCGGCTAACTTAGATATGTGAAGTTTCCAAGAACTTCACAGATAGAGTTATGGTAGGTTAACGTGTCTAATATGGGTTGCTGTGTCTTCATCCTGCAGTGCGGCACCTGGGGTGAATAAAACGTATTGATCGTCTCTGGAACGTATTATACATTTCTTGGTAGAATTCATGATGGTTTACGATAATCTTCGGCAAAACCTAGTAGAATTGTAGCGAATGATACAATTGAAATACCCCTCGCAGATTCGGGTGTACGTGAACTGTAGGATGAGAGGTATGATGGAACCGCACTACTCGTAAAAATTATAGAATTTGCAGGTTTTGGATAAGTACTATTTTCATGGTTGGATGTAGATTCTCGACATGAGCGTTCGATCGAGTACAACGCTATTTAGTATTACGTACTCAAATACACTTCTGGTAAACAATTGCATCATTCCGTTATACGATATGGGTGAGCGTAGTAGTGCTATTATTTCTCTCGATTCCGACCAGCGTGAAAATATCCGAGTAGTAGAGGGATGGAATTAATTTCTTGGAGAATATCGGTATACTATTTCATCGTGTAATCCAGGTTATTAGAATTGAAACTCTGGAAAGTAACGTAGCTCCAATTGGAATGGAATTGCACTGAAAGCGACGGTTTCCAAAATGTCTATGACGGTTTTCTCCATCATCTGACAGCTGGTAGTAACGAGGGCATGTGTATGTTAAAATTAACGATTGGCGAAGTTGGTTTTTATGCTTTACGAATTTTTTAGTCCGCAATAGTTTAGAAAGTTTCAAATTACTTCTCGAGAGTTTTTTTTCAACACCCTTTCCGGTATATCTCCTGTTGCTCTTCCGAGTGTTGGCTAATTTTTTTTTTGCGGTTTGGTCGTTGTGAATACTGCTGACGGTAATTTCTTTATTAACTCCGCATATTAGTACGATCATGAAGAGCTTTATTTAATTTGACGTAGTGTAAACCACATGAATGTCTTTTCTAAACGTAAGATTTGCTCCAAATCGTCAATTCTGATTCCCCCCCGAGTATTTATTATTCGTTGGTTTCTGTTACGTTATTGGCAATCACGGGAGATAAAATTTTGTTTTTTCCTCAATTATGTGTCTACTATTTGGTATTTAAAGGCCGTAAATGAGTGGAGGTACGGTACTTTTACGTTTTCTAACGCAATGGATCATAGTATTAAGATCGCACTTGATTTTATAGTTTTTCAACTTGCAGAGTGGGTAAGTCCTGGTGTTTGACTTTGTATCGTTTCTTTTGTATACATCTCTCTATTTGCCGTTTTGTCGCACATTGCCTGTTGAAGGAGGATCTTACGTCGAGGTTAACATACGCTTCACCCTCGGTGTATACAGTATGGGTTTACCAGCGCAAATAACTTCAGGATCGTTTAATAACGTAGGTATACTGGCGTTGTCATTGTCATTGGTTGCAGCATCAGTTGTTGACACATTTGTGGGTTTGGGGTAAATTTCTGTTCTCGTTCTCGTCAGGCTTTCTTCTATGATTGTTTGTCTGAGCTGGCTTCTAGCAGGTGGTAGAGGTAGTGAAGGCCGAGTGGAGGAGATGGTACATTTGACATATTAGGTCCTGGTATGTTGATGGGTTTAGAGGGAACAACAGCCCTGAGCACCTGTCGATGTAAAGGGAACCTGTATTGCTAGGCGCGAGTAGCATTGGTGCTTGTCGATGTGGTGGGAATACAGCGCCTCGCAGATTGTCGTTGTGAATTGAGTGGGAGTAGCAAGAGGAGTAGTTTTGCCTGGCAGAGGCGGTGGTGAAGGCAGTAGTGTGAGAGGAAACGAGTGGCAGTACTACCACTGTCCGCTGTTACCAGTCCGTCGAGACTGATGTTTCATTCCATTGGATAGAATCTACATAAGTGAATGATACGAGAGCCATTTCATATTTTTGCAATGGGGATAGATGGAGGGCAGGGAAAAAAGTGTGAATGAAAGCGGGAACATCTTTTACAAAAACCAGTCTATAAGAAGTCATTCTTTATTGTATGTTCAAAAATGTTATGTTAAGAGAGTAACAATAAAAATAATTATAAGATAAATTCTAGTCTAGAACCTAGGTATTTATAGTAACGATTCAGTGTGTGTCGTCTACACATAGATGCCAGGGTACACGTGCAATAAGTACCAGTGCATTAATAATTTTAAATTCGCTACTGAGCATCCGTCGTTGTGAAAGTAACAGATCCAATAATTGAGCACACCTTTCGTATTGTTGTCTGAGCTCTCGTAACGAGGGTATGTGTGATAATTCGGCATTGCTTCAGCAACAAGGACAGGTGGTTTATCTTTTGCACTCTTGAAGGTATCAGTTTTTCTTCTCCTTTGAGGCTGCCTCCAAACAGGCATAGTATTCGTTGCTCCAAAAAATTTTTCCAAAACGTACATATTTTCGGCACCTTTAACGTAAACTTTGGTAGGTTTGTATTCTTCGACGATTCTTTTACGTATTTCTCTCATGGCCAAGTCGTAAGTTTTCAAACCACAATTCCACGGAATACGTCCCAGATTTTGAGTACACCAATTGTTTAGCGTTACGAATTTCTAGATTACAGCCACAGGTATCCTAATAGGAAAAAAAAGAGAGTACACAAATGTACAAAGATAAAAGAAAAATGTAAACATTAGAAAAAAACAAAGTTTATAGAAAGAATAAAAAAAATACAAATAGTGGAAATAATACAATCACAAAACGGACAATCAAAACAAGAAGTAATGAGAAAAAAAAATAAATAAATAAAAAAGTGGTCATTAAATAAAGAGAAAATGGTACAAAAAAAAAAAATCACAAAAACTTAAACAAACACACAGAGAAAAAACGGATAACAATAAGAAAGACGGAAGGTAACAAATAATGGATATAAAAAAAATAGAATACAACGATAACAGCAAAAATATAACGGGGAGGAGGGGGACAAAACAAAAAAGCAAATAACACGATCACAAAAAAGGAAAAAGCCAAGCCAGGAATACGACCTAACTAAATTGATACAGGAAAGAGACAGGTTAGACGGAATAAAAAAAAACATTCGAATAACGTAAGGGAGTATGAATTTAAAATACCAATTGAGGAAATGACTGAGTTAACAAACAAAAATGCATAAGATACGCAGTCAGAAACAAAAAATAAATAGAAAAAACAAGAAAGAATACTGGACACTGGGAAAAAAACAAGTGAAGAAAAAAATCAAGAAAATTTGTGGAAATCCGATAAAAAGAAAAGAGATAAAGAACATAAAGTAAATTCATAAGAATACTCATACACAAAGTAACGCACATTTTAAGTTTTATAATTTTTAGACATTTTATAAATTATAATTGAAATCAAACAAATAATTGTCTTTCGCTTATCTAACTGAGACCTGTAGGCAACCACCATAAAAAATAATGAAACGCATAATGTCTTTCGCTTCTCAACGGGTAGAAACACCAAAAACGCATTAGTTTTTTGATTAGTGACAACAACAACAACAACAGAAACTAAATCCGACACAAAAATAATCTCCGCTACTCAATAAGAAGAAGCTCAAAAGTTTTTCATCAGCAGAGCCTGCTTATATACCCTGTCTGCGGCCAAAGTTTTAATCTGGGCGATAATTAGGCGACACAAGACGTCGTCGAGATTTTTAAATAGAGGTAATTTACCAGGCATAATATCTTTCAGGGTTTCGTCAGCCACAATCGCAACCTGTGATGATGACAAGGAAGTGTTGAAAAGTTTCTTTTTTTCCTTTTTCTTATAAACGGTATTGACGATGTGAGAAAAGGAGAATTTAGCGAACAAGTGGTATTTGTTTAGAACCTCCAAATGAACTGATATCATGTCGTAGAGACGTATCATTTCTTTGAATAAATTAAAATTCAACAAAACCGGTTGAATGTCGTATAAATTACTACAAACCAGGATGTCTTTTTCAGTTTCTCGGAAATTCAATTTATACCGACCTATGACGACATCTGGGAGTTTAATTAACTCGTTTATCGAAGGTAAAGAAGCGGCAACACCGGCTGAAGTGTGGAAAAAATTCATTATCTTATCGGATTCTTTGCGCATGAGTAAAAACCATTCGTCGGTATACACGGTCCAAACTACGGCATTCTGAGTACCGCTTTGAAGAGTCGCGATACGAACAACTGGCGTAAAATTCGATTCAATTTGTAAACCCGTTTCGAGATAATACTCTTTCAAATTTGTAAACACATAAGATTTTAATATCATCTCGAAAATGTCGACGTTTGCAAGGTCAAATAGCCGAAAATAGTGTCATCCCAGTGGTATGCTGTGCCTCTATTACGGTAAAAAAGAAGAATGACTTAGAAGATTGATAAGAACAAACTGACAAAGAGAGAGAGGATTTTGAATAAGTTTATATTTTAAAGAGTCCGAGTGTTTAAAAGTGTAATTTAACATCCTGAGGGGGATTTCTATCCATCCTATTAAAAATTTTTTATGCATAATGACTTACGATTAGTTATCTGCTTGGCATCGTGATTGTATACGAAGGCGGTATTTTTCAAGTACCTGCACAATTCTCTGGGTGGAGGAATGCTTCCCATCGGATCAAAATAAATCGATACAATATTTTTTACGTAATAATACGCGCACCAATGAGTACCCGAGTTTCGTCGAGAATCCATATTTATAATACCGCATTCCAGGATTTTGGGTTTCTTAGGAAGACCATCCCTGGGAAATACGCCTCTGAAATGTTTTATTTTAAATTTTCCAATTAACTGCTTCAGTTGTTCGGAATCTAGAGGTTTTTTAGCGGAAGGTAATCGAATTTTCGGAGACATTGGGGTTACCAGAGGCAGGTAGTTAGGAAATTTCCAAACCCAATCCTTTCTAGGTGTCCTTTACGTTTAGCCTGGAGCATTTGAGTTACAAACGTCGAGCGATACCACTACCTTTTTTGTGACATCTTTATATGATCATGTAAGTCGTTGATACATTTTTAATGGCTTAACTATGGAAGACACGCCACTGCCATGCTCCGACGTGAGAGAGGCTGTTAATATGGGTACTAGAGGAATTTAAGTCTTCCAACCTTGGGAACAGGTATTATGCTTTGCCGGGTGTTTCCCGGGTTTATATTTCTTGACAGCGGCTAGGGTTTGCTTGACTAAAGTTGTAATGTCGTCATTATTTCTGGATTTCGCTTTTTTCCCTTTTATAGCCAAGCGAGCTCTTTTCAAAATGTTGACCAAATGGAAAAGTTTTTCAAACCATTTCCACGTTTAATGTATTTCCGTTTTCGAGGCTGCTTACGTCGGTACTGAGAAGATTTTAAGCCACCACCTTCTAGTTTTCGTTTTAAGTTTCATTGCGTTAGTGGTTAGCCAAGCCATACTTTTCTCCCCTAAAGAAGCGTCTTTGGCCTTGACTCTATCCCAAGCGGCATACTCCAATTGTTTATCCGCTTTGTGTCGATTTGGTAAATCGCTGTAACGAGAGTAAGCGATGTCGTGCTGTTTGGCTGCTTCGTCCAGGGGGTTCACCCCCGGAATATTTGCGGCTAATTTCTTCTGTAAATTTGTTCCTGGACCCAAGTAAGGAATAAAAAGGGATGGTGAGGTCAGGAGATTTGCTACTTAGTGTATTAATTAAGCCTTTTCACGTGTAGACGACGAGAAGACTTTGAGGTTTTAAACACGATTTCATTTATCCGTGTATTTACTGACGCATTGGATATTTTTGGTTATATAAATGAAGCGACCAGGAGTCCAGGGTCCCCTATTTATAGTTTTTTGTAAAGACAACCGCTCTACAAGAACATGTTCTTCGTTAAGAGAGGAGGCATATTCAAAGGTGATCGACACAGAAATAAAATACACGATGATAAGGCAAATTTCGAGCTTCAAAAGTGGCAAGGGTTCAGCTTCTTCTTCATATCTTGGAGAACGTAAAATTCACGGACCGCTATTCCCATAGATTGCATCAGAGGATTGATTGTGGGAAAAAGTGGTGGGGGTAAAACAAATCTAATTATTACATTGCTGCGTCATAGAAATGGATTAAAGTTTGCCAACCTGTACCTAGTTAGCAAAAGTTTTATACCAACCAAATATGAGAAGCTACGTAAATTGTATTCGAGCTTATTCCAGATAATCGGGTTACATTGTTTTTTCCAGTAGCGCCGATTTACCAAACCCCAGATAAATGTAAACCTTATAGTTTGGTGATTTTCGACGATGTTAGCTCGAAAACCCAATGAAACTAAACGAAAGAATGAGGCAGTTACTTTTTCAATGGCCAGGCATCGTTAACATTTCCGTATTATTTACTTTGCCAAAGTACGCCAGGATAAGTAAAGCGTTTGATCCGAGATACGCCAATTTTATCGTATTATTATGTAAGACAAGACTCTCTGAATTTGCGTCATGTTTACGATGACCACTTGAGCGCCGATGACTTGACGTTTGAAAAATTTCTCAAGGTATGTAAGTACGCGTTGGAACAAATCACAGTTTGGTTTTGTAGTGCTGGATTTGGAAAAAAATCTTTTTATAAAGGGAAGCTTCGCAGTTCTTTTTCATCATTTCATCGTTTTGAAAGAATAAAATAAAGACGCGTCAAAAATGAGCTCGATACAAGATGTTACCCGGCCTAGTATTGATCGGGAAATTTCTGAAAAAAAAGGAAATTGCCAAATCGCCGATAATATACGAGCCAAATACGAGACTTTCTAATAGCAACGAGAGACGAAGAGCAGAGGGTTTTAGCGCCCATCGTTTTCTTTTTTTTTTAAGCCTGGTAACCGTTATAGAACTCGAATTGAAAGAAATTCTAAAAAGTAAAAAAGACAAGGCGGAAGAGAGAAGGAAAAATAATAAGAATGAGGACAAAAAGGTGGATTCTCTCTCAATACCCCGGTACGAGGATTTTGATCAAGATTACAACGAAGAAGACGGATGACAGCAAGGAGGAGGATGAAGAAGAAGAATTATAATGTAAGAGGGTGGGGCACCAGACATGGAGACAGAGGGCGAGTTGACTCTCAGACTCCGCAAGTTGTTTAGCGTATATCTCTCCCTTCAAGACATCCGATTTATGGTTTGAAATACGACGCCAGGACATATGTCAGTATTCCATAGGATACC
Source organism: Pseudococcus viburni (assembly GCA_033439095.1). Taxonomy (NCBI): domain Eukaryota; kingdom Metazoa; phylum Arthropoda; class Insecta; order Hemiptera; family Pseudococcidae; genus Pseudococcus; species Pseudococcus viburni. The sequence goes on along the minus strand of JAVBJF010000746.1, from coordinate 14,572 downwards.
CAAAAATGTCGCTTGGATTGACGGGGATACTTTGGTATTGGCGGATGGAACGCTTACCAATTGACAGATGGTTTGAAACATTTGCTCACTTGTAAAATTGTGGATCGAATATGTTTACGCCTCAAGACAGAAACGATTACGGCGATATTATGGTGAGTACAAGAGCTCCGAAAAAATCGGATAATTCTTGGAAAAATGTACCGAGCCGTGGAGAGAAATTTCGTTTTATCAAAGAATTAACGGCAGATTTTATTTGGTTTGGTCCTCCCAACACCAATGTCACATCGTGATTCTAGGGTTTTCTCTACCCCAATGGGAGAGACCGGCTGGTCAAAATCGTCAGAAGAATGATCAATAGATTGCAGACACTCCCCACTGCTCAACAAAGGGAACCGGTTCTAAAAATTTTAGAAGAAGAGGAACGAGCACACAGGAAGAGGAAAAATCAATATGAAATACCGCCGTTCGAGGGGTATCCCGTTACATGATTCCAGACACACAGCGTAAATATCGATACGTATACTTCGATGATCCCAACGAAATCGTAGAAAGATTAAAATTACTGCACGCGTGCTCAATTAGCGGGGAATAATTCGATCGAGGTGCATAACGAGAATACAAAGTATTTTAGAAGAACTGTGGGAGAGAGGAATTATTAAAACGGTTTTTGTAAAACACTCCACCCTCCTTTACTTTACTCTCGCACTCTTTTTCCATCTCCCTGACCTTGAATTTACGTCACGACTTGAAAAATCAGTTGTATAGTCCCGCGATAGAAAAATACCTTCGTACGTAACGAGTGGACAATATAGACATCATACTACGCGACCTATACCAGGGAGATCTTATCGACTTGGCGAGACACAGAGGACGAAAATGACGGATACACTTACATTTTGCTGGTGATTAATTGTTTTAGTAAAATGTTGTACGCCGAAACCGCTGAAAACCAAGTCTGGTCCAGAGACAGCTGCAGCTTTGGAAAAAATATTTCTGCTTGGCCATAGCGCCTAGAAATTTTCAAACCGACGATGGTAAAGAGTTTTTCAATAAGATTGTGAAACCCTTATACGTCAGACTCGGTATCAACATTATTCCCACATTTTCCACACTCACGCACAAATCGTTGAACGAAGTAGCTCGAACCTTTAAAACATAATTGTATCGCGAGATGGCAAAATTGTAGCTAAAACCCCCGATATGTTGGACATTTTAGGACAATTTTGTGGGTTGGGTGAATTTTTGGGATCGGTATAATCTATACTCCTCATCATACGATAAAAATTTAGACCATAGACCGGTGGATTGAAACCAACGAAACCCAAGTGCTGAAAAATATCTTGAAAGCTACCACTGTCCAAAAAGAAATTTTCTTTCCAGAAAACGTCCCCAAAATTTAAGGTAGGCGATCCCGTGAGAATTTCAGCTTACAAAGGAGTTTTTGAAAAGGGATATCACCAAAATTGGAGCGACGAAGTATTCGTGTGCGCAGAGTAATAAGTCCTGGTATCCCACAACGTTTCTGCTGAGAGTCGGAATCTGCCGAACCGGTAGAAGGCTGCTTCTACCCGCAAGAATTGAACTAGCCCCTAACAGCGACTTACATTCTATTGAAAATTTTACGGAAAGAGGAAAATAAAGTTTTGGTTACTATGGCAGGTTTACTGACAGTGCAAAACGAATGGATCCTTGGAAGCTCGCTGGTATAATACGATCTCTTCCGGTAGCGGCAGCGGCGGTGGAGGGCGCCCCTACCCCTCATTTCCTCCCGAGGGGGAGCAAAGCTCTCCTAGGGAGGAAACCACTAGGCTATTGAGGAGGATAAAAGATGATACGTTAGTTTAGAAATTTTTTTTATTGTCATTTACTTTGATACATTTTCTTTATTATAATTATAATGGTTATACGTATAAAAATATAATTATTACTATTACGTAAGCTAGTGAAATGCAAATATACAATTCTCAAATCATTTTTCGAATCAATTTTTATTCTTCCTCTTTTTCAGCATTAGCAGCTGTGATACCTGGTAATTTTTAGCAAATCATATGAGTTTTACAAGCGCAGTGACAAAACACGAGTAGGCCAAACATTTGACGCATGCCAAACACATCCACTTCGGTTGGATTGTCGTAGCGGTCAAAACACTTGAGATAGCACACAGTAGGCGTGTTCCCGCATTTGACTTCGCCAAAAAGGTGACCAACAGGATGCGACATTACGTTACTGTTGCGATACCAAGCTCGAAATTTTTGTACGCGTCCCAATGCGCATTCGTACCTCAACTCTCCATCTTGCTTCACTTCTTATGAGCGGCAAATTACAAATTTTAAAAGTCTCCCTTATTGTAAGCTTTTAACTTGGATGACTGACATAAAAAGAGAAGGGCAAGTCGAATGGATGGACAACCTAACGTATCAGATTCTTCACTTTCACCCCCGGAAATCATTTCACGTACAAAATTTGACACATTTTTGATGTGTCTGGACCATAAATTGTTGAAGAAAATGGTATTATAGTATACAATAAGTGTAGACTAGATCGTCAGCTGTCATATCGCCATCGTTCCAATCTATACCGTGATACTCTTTTGTTCTGGTAGAAACCAGTTCCTGTTTTGAATCTGATAAATTTCAAAATTATACGGCGATTTTAAAAGGAAACAACTAGTAAGAAAATTTGTTTCTACGCAAGTAAAAGCAATTCCTTAAGTACAAAAAGTTCATCCATATCGCAAAAGAAACCCTCAAATCGAATATGAAACGTAACCCCCCTTCATTTGTTACCGCATCTGATGCAATTTTCTTAGCCGTTACAGATAACATCGTCCGTAGATGTCATTGTGGATGTTGATACTGGTAGTTGCGTTATTTCCGATCCTGCAGTTGTTACTGATGACGACGATGATGATGATGATGATGATGATGATGATGATGATGATGATGATGATGATGATGATGATGATGATGATGATGATGACTGATGACTGGTAAAGATGGTGATTTTGGGTAGGTGTTTGATTAACGGTACTCCGGTCGATCCAAACCCGGCAACTCCCTTGTTTGGTTTCATCCAACTCCTTTACGTTGGGTGGAGAGATTTTAAGCGTTTAATTTTTGATTCTTTGTTTCGCTTATATCGAAAATTAATGTTTGAAACTCGATAACATCTTAACCTCACATTCCAATAACTCAGGGTTAACAAATTTTTTCGCAAATTATAGTTGAGCAATACGATCACCGGGGAGATTACAAAAGACTCGACTGGATTATGATTGAATACAGCGACTCATACACTTACCTCTGAAATCTGGATCAATTACCCCCGCTAAAAAATGTGCATAATTTTTGGTGATTATTTTTACCTACATTTATTCTTTCCCATCCATATGCTACAGAATTTTTTTAAAAATAATATGGAGAATATAGAGAGCAGTTTTACCAACCTCCGATTCCAACTTGAGATTTCATTGTTACTCCTGATCTGGGTGCTATACATCCGTAAACATCCCTTTGGTAATTGTATCGCGATGTCTAAAGATACCAATTCCATACCGTTGAGGTGATATTATGTAATGCCTAGGGCTATGTGTTTTCATTTTTCCAGTGGTAAAAATTATGTAAAATAAATATACTCATCAACTTGATATTATGTGATACTACTTTGGGAACCACTGAGTATACTCTTACCTACATAGATCAAAGCCTGCTAGCATCTTCTGTCTTTCTGCGGCGGGTAGGCGTACCTGGACAACTTCTTATATTTTAGGCATAGCAACTAATTTGTTTATATCAACACAAAAAAATCAATTTTTTTTATAAAAAAACACTAAAAAGTAACGTTTTATACACTGTTATAAACAACACTGGAAAACTGTACAAACTTTTCAAGTACTGATTTTCTACAGTCAAAACACTCGCTTTTTATATACCATTTTTTCGGAAGTAGGAAGGGTAACATAAGTAACATTGAAACTGGTTATTTGAAATTGACAGAAAACCCTAACCTTAACTCTGGTATCAACTTTCTGATATAAAATGATACAATTAACTGCATTTGCTCACCTCCATTCCTCTATATCCTTGCATTTGCATACCTAAATGATCAAATAAATTTCATTACCATTTTTAAAATATTTTTTAGCAAAATTATTTTAGTCCATGAACAATTTAAAATAATTCCGATTTTATCAAATAATATTTACCTCTAAGAATATATTTTTTAATTTCATAAATTATAAATACTATTAAATAATATTTCCTTTTTCATCATTTGACATATGGTTATGTAGGTACCTATTTACTCACCTAAACATTACTGTACCTACTTTACCAAATAAAAAAAATCTCATCATTTTTCTATCATTTTTCCCCTTCATTTATTAAATACTTTTAGTAAAATACATGTAAGTACATACGTATTTACAAAAAGTAAACTTTACTCAAACGCCAAGTTTTCAAACCAACATTTTAAAAAATAGAAAAAAAAACAAAATAAAAACATTAAATTTTAAAATAAAAAAAAAAAAAAAAAAAAAAAAAAAAAAAAAAAAAAAAAAATGAATGAAACAGTTCATTTTTCCAAGTGTAGAGTTCGCCTGCATCAAATACAATTTTTTTAAATTTTGGCGGGAACTTTATTCATCGGCGGGCTGGCGGGAGGCGAAGGGCGTCATAATATGGACGGCGGCGATGATGACGCGATCTCAGTGGGCAGGCGGGAGGCGGGGGGAGCGTGAAAACATCAGCGGCGATGATGACGTCAGACGAAGATATCACAGTGGGCAGGCGGGAGGCGGGGGGAGCGTGAAAACATCGCTGCGCGCGTTCATTTTAAAAAAGTCTCCCGAATCGGCGTTTTCATACTACTTATATCAACACAAATTCATCACAATGCACTTTAAAATCAATTCGCAATTGAAAAAATGAGAAATATTCAAGATTTTTCTTACGTCGCGTCGTGGCTACTTTTTTCATTTCCTTCGTCCTGGCGAAGATGATGGAATTTTTATCCGCAACATGAGAACTTTGAACATGTAAATAGTATAATTCATTCTGCATCCAGTGGGCTTGATCCCTTCAATGAATTAGGTGCCACTACGATGGAACTATAAAGACCACACAAAGGAAATTCTCTATGGTCATGGAACCCACGATTATATATTTTTTTTTCATAGTGTGGATACCAAAATTGGAATTCATCCCACCTCCTCCCCTGGGGCCTATGACTGAGCCAAATACAAAAAATGGTGTCTCAAACGTATACATTTTACATTTTAGATTTCAATTTAAAAAATTGAAGCAATTCAACTTTTATTTTTTGAATTTCATATACTGATATACTTACTGGAAATGTGACAGTTTTGGTAGAATTACCCCTGCATAAAAGCCTATTTTTGCTGGAGACTTCAAATGGACTCAATGATCACAATTTTTTCGAAAAGTCGATTTGGTATAAACCTGAAACGATTCTCCGATTCACACCTTTTTAGTATTTTTACTATTTGTATGACAAAATCAGTATTCATAGTGTTTTTTTCCGTACATTTCAAACTCGCCAAAACTCGAAAAATACAACATTTTGTAATTCAAATTTGCTTTTGAGGAATGGGTGACAATAATCCAAATTTTGGCTCGATCGAGGTGCACGGGTTGTAAAAGTTGCCTTGTCAAATAACCAAAATAATATGATCACCAGACACAAGATCATGACAATAACAGAGTCGCCTCTCGAGTTGTACCCGAATACTCGGATCTTATTACGATGATATCAATGATGCTACCTGGAACAGTATGTGTTTATTATGGACAAGAAATCGGCATGACGAACGGATTCATCACACCAGGTCAGATGAAAGATTACTCCGGAAATGGTGGCCGAGATCCAGCAAGACTTTTGATGCAGTGGGATGGCAGCATAAGTGCTGGTAAAATTTTTTTTTTAAAGAATAAAAATAATTACCCAGTACCTACTACCTACCTTATACTTGCCATCACTCGAGTTGCTTTACACCAATTAAAAATATCGATTTCAGGATTTTCCACCAACAAGGAAACATTTCTACCCGCGAACTCGGATTATTTCACAAGAAACGTCGAGTTGCAGAAAAATGATGAATCCAGTCAGTACAATATGTTCAAGGATTTATCAGCGCTCAGGAAAACAGATCCTTTGAAAATAGGAAAATTTGAGCAAAGGCCTTATGTCTCTAAAAACATATACATCATAAAAAGGTTTTTACATCATTATTGGTTTTTGATACCAAGAAATTTCTGATTTTTTGTCCAAATTCATTCTAATTATTCATTATTATTGAAGATCATACGAAGGACATGAATGCTTGTTATTGGTCAACTGCGGCCAATCACTTTCACAAGTCAATGTAACTGAAATAATGCAGAACCCACCAAATGAAGTATCAATAGCTGCTGCCAGTACGAATGCGGGGTATAGATCAGGGTAAGTATAAGCCAAGATGATAAACATTTTTTTGTAGAGTTTATAAGAAAATACTTATCCATTTTATAATTTCAGAACCATCTTGAATAATCAATTACTGAATAAATTCAACTTCCGACCATTATCTGGTATTATATTAAAAACTTTCCATCCCCGTCCTAAAAATGTCAACGACTCCGAAAATGATCAAGATTCATAGTAGAAAAGAATCAATACGGAATCAAGACTGAACAATTATTTAGACAGACGGAGACACCGAATTCGCGAGATCTCAATTTCAGACAATTAAGACAATTTTTATAATTTTTAAAAATTTCTTCAGACGTTCAACAAGTTTAAAAAATCGCTGCAATTGATTGGTCACTTAATGCCATTTCCTTAGTCTTGCCTATTCATAAAAATTTAATTATGAATAATTACCGCGTGATTAAAAAATATTGAATACGTAGGTACATGAGTAGGTATTGCGGAAAAATAATTACGTTCAAAATATAGGAGAATGTATTCAATTTTTAGGAGTTTTCTTATAAAAATAACAATATATTCAACTCTGTATATGGATAGATATCAGATAACTCGTGTTTTAATAACCAGCTTTACAATGTATGTATACGAAATAATACTTCAATTTTTTGTAGTTTCCTTTTCACATAATTATAACAATACAGATACCTACATCAATGAAGTGTAAACATTTAACACAAGTAGGTATACCTAATGTTGAAAAAAAATGACAACTCAGTAAGTAATTTACTCTTTGAATGGAAAATATTTTATTCGTATGTGAAAGTAGGCAAAAAACTACATATAAAATTTTATAATTTACGATTTTTTAAAAACAGGCTTTGAAATTACATTTCTCAACAAAACCGTTTTTTCTGATTTTGAAAAAATTTTGAGGGGTGATAAAGAAAGTAGGAGTCGATGTAAATTTGGTTAAAATCGCAAGCTTCGGGGTTATCAACATTTTGGAATGTTCCAAAAAAAAGTGTTGGAGCTTTAAATTTCCACTACTTTTCCAGATATCAAGAAGCTTTGATATCTGGAATCTGGAAAACTATCTTTTAAGAAAAAAGTTATTAGCATGATTGAGTATTACAAGTAAGCAATTTTTGTATTTATTTCTTCCTAAAATACCACCCCCCCCCCCCCCCCGGTCGATTTCCAGTCGGCAATTCGGCAAAATTTCGGAGATTTCAAGTAATTCGACAAAATCTTAGAAATTTCGGCAAATTAAAAAAAACGTTTAGAAATTTTGCAGTATAAGAATAATGAAAAACTGAGCCTTTTAAAATTTCAAGTTTACTGTCCTCTTTCAGAAATTACAATCAAACTCTTAAAATTACTCACTCCCCAAAGCAAAATTTTTTCTCCTATAATTTCAAAACAATCCAAATTCTACAAAAATGATTTTTTTCGTATTTTTCATCAAAATTATTCCTACTAATTTTATCTAATTTTTTCTCATTAAAACTCATTTTCAATGTTTTCTCTTCTGAAAACATCACATCGCTGATAACAGTAGGTACAAAAAAAATACAACTTTTTTAGCTAAGTAAATAATTATTTATAAAAATGGAAAAATCGTAAACTTTTTTACTCGTTTTTTTCGAAAATTTTATTGCTGCATACTCACCGGAGTTCACCAACAGAAATTATCAATCGCATACTCGTATTATAGAGAAATTCTGAAGAAAGTGGGCTATACATTGTCGCAAAGAGCAACTTTCTACCTATGTAGTTATTTTGGTTGTCGAGTAGTGCAGGGTAGAAACTAGAAAGTAAGTACATATCAAGCAAAGTTTTAAAAAACCTCAGCCCCTGCAGTTCAAAGGTTAGGCAAACATACATACTTGAATTCAGGAAGAGTTCCTCACGTCACTGGTTGAAAATAGTGGGGTAAATGCTTTATCCATTATTCAATTAAAAAATTTCAAGTGTACAATTGAAGATTAGGAATTTGAAAATAAATTTCTCTAGATAATACATGCGCTCGAAAACGACACTTGGACAAAAATCTCGGGGAGGAGGGGATGAAAATGGAAAAATTTCCGACTAGTATTATTTAAAAAAAAGAGAAATTCGTTTGCAATGTTTTATTCATAGAGTTTGTTTCATGAAAAAATTTTAACAATTTTCTTTTTTGTATTTGTTCAATTGCCAAGTTGATTTACAAATCGAGAGTCGATGCCTAATGGTAAAGTTGACAGGAGCCGGAGAATTTTCTGTGGGAGTAAATTTTTCGTGACGGGAAATTCTCCACAGGGGTAAATTTCTCATGATAAATTTTCTTTGAAAAATTGACAGTGAGATTTAATTCGCCGCAAAAGCAAATTTCTAATGGAGGAATTTTTTTCTAGAATTTTGAATAATTAGGAGAAGTACTCAAAAAATTCAAAGAACCTTCTTCGGGCTATTTCATGTATAATTTTTCCCACTCAGAATCGTAATTTTCGGTCGATTTTTTTTTTGAACCATGACATAAAGGTTTCATAACATAAACACACTATCACCCTGAATTCGGGACAAAGGGTATGGCCGTATAAGGGGTGAATTTGGCCCCCGACGCTTTTGGGCCCCTAAACACCTCAAGTCGTGTATATTGACTAGAAATAATTTTTCACAAAATTTTGGACCCCTACTCCCCTCTTTTTCGGAGCTATGGCCATTTTATTACATCATTTTCAAGAATTTTTAATTTCAACGGAAGTGAAGGAAATTTTTTGTCCTTTGGCACAAAGTTACATATCGTAGAGATGTATTTACGATAATTTTTTCAACAACTTTGGTGCACTCCTTCACGTTTTTTAGGCCATTTGAAGTTTTCAATCGTAAAAAATACCATATAAGCGAAGAGCGACCACCCTGGAAAAATTTCTAAAAGATACGTTTTTTTTTTTGTAGAATATCGCTGTGTATTTAGTTTTAGCAATTTCTCTGAACTAAGAGCCAAAAATAACGAAAAACTGCACAGAAATGACCAAATAAGGAAACCAATTCCATATTCGTGTTCAGCAGGTCAAAATACCCCGATAAACACTCTATTCGCAAAAGTTTTGATTATAATTTTAAAATTCACCTTTTTCACCGATTTTTCATGAAAAAAAAAAAAAGGAAATTTCGGGACTTCAAGTAAAACGATCGCGAAAAAAGTGTTTATCGGGGTATTTTGACCTGCTGAATATGAATATTTTTTTCATTTCATCATTTTCTCATATGTACTACCTCTTCCTTCACCCCCAAGTCCTCCTCCCCCCTCCCATTCACATCATTTTCCTCTAATTTATATATATTTCAACGTCTTTACCGAAATCCATCTGTTAAGACATATTTGAGCTGATAGTTTTTCAGATAGGGTTTCATTTTTCCCACTTTCTTAATACATTATGTAGCACTTAGTTCTAGAGTTAAAATCCTCCCATGTAAATTTTCAATTTCCTTGATAGTGAAGTTTTTGGTTTTGAATATTATTTTGTTTCGAAAAAAGGTGTTATTGTGTCTTTGACCTCCAATGCCCTCCCCCCCTTCCCGTCAGAAAATCTCTAATGAATTAATTTTGTACAGCCCAACGAGAGGCCAAATTGACAATTAGAAATTTGAAAAAAAATTCAAGTATCTTCGATGCCTCGCTCTTGTTTTCGTGAACCTTTTTTCAATCTCAAATTGCTACGAGTATCTTGATTCTTGTGAAAAAATTTCAAAAAATTATTTTTCGAGATCTGGTCGCTCAATATTGTAACTCATTGGTACGATTTAATGTCAAAGACATGGAGGATACGTGGAAACAAAATTCACCATTACTCCTTTTGGGCGGTTTCTGCAGCTGAAATGTAACTCAAACGATTTGAAATAGCAAGATTTCAATTTCTGACTAATTTTAGGTCGTAGAACACGAATATGGCATTAATTGTTGTGTATTGTAATATTCTTGCTCAAGAGACCAGATTCAAACTTGAAAATGGGGACATTTTAGGGAAGAAATAATGAAATGAAAAAACCAAATCCATATTCGTGTTCAGCAGGTCAAAATTCCCCGATAAACACTTTTTTTGCGATCGTTTTACTTGAAGTCCCGAAATTTACTTTTTTTTTTCATGAAAAATCGGTGAAAAAGGTGAATTTAAAATTTTAATCAAAACTCTTGCGAAAAGGGTGTTTATCGGGGTATTTTGACCTGCTGAATACGAATATGGAATTGGTTTCCTTATTTGGACATTTCATTCTGTATAAAACGCTCAAAACTTGAAAAATACACTAAAATAACATTTCTGTGCAGTTTTTCGTTATTTTCGGCTCTTAGTTCAAAGAAATCGCCAAAACTAAATACACAGCGATATTCTACATAAAAAAACGTATTTTTTAGAAATTTTTCCAGGGTGGTCGGTCTTATGGTATTTTTTACGATTGAAAACTTCAAATGGCCTAAAAAACGTGAAGGAGTGCACCAAAATTGTTGAAAAAATTATCGTAAATACATCTCTACGAGATGTAACTTTGTGCCAAAGGACAAAAAATTTCCTTCCTTCCGTTGAAATTAAAAATTCTTGAAAATGATGTAATAAAATGGCCATAGCTCCGAAAAAGAGGGGAGTAGGGGTCCAAAATTTTGTGAAAAATTATTTCTAGTCAATATACACGACTTGAGATGTTTAGGGGCCCAAAAGCGTCGGGGGCCAAATTCACCCCTTATACGGCCATACTCTTTGTTCATTTTTTATTTTTCTTACAAGTAAATCACAATTTCGTAGTTACGTACTTACCTACCTATTAGGAAATTAAAAATCTCTTATGAAAACCATGACCGCCTCCGAAATGGCAATAACTCATCAGGAGAATAGGGACCTGAAATTTTATTTGAACAAATTTCAACTTACTGGAAGTACTTATGATAAACACTTTAGCAAAGTTGAAAATTCTTCGATTTTTTTTCAAAATTCTTGAAAATAAGAACGCATTAATTGCACAAAATGTAACCCGATCAAACAAGTGGAGCATCAAACAAATACTTAATTTATTTTTGTGTTTCGTAGCCCCTGTAAAACTTTTGAACAATTTTGTTTTTGAATTTAAAATTAATCTTTACGAGTTTCGAAAATTGTCTGAAACAAATAAAATAGGAGGGCTATTCCATGCTAAAACAGACCAAAAGTGAAGTCGGGTCTTCCGATTTCGCTCAGATTTTTTTTATGAATTCCCCTTGGTGGTCTATTCACGAAACCACGATTATTTGTTTTCTAACTCTCAAGGGGGCTGGGGGGTGGGCCTCGTAATTTTCATGCAATTGTGATTTTTCGCCTAACTACCCAACTTTGAAGGCGTATATCTTGAAATAGGCTGTACTTTGGGGAAAACCGTTTGTGGGGCTTGAAAGAGAATTGAAAGTAGATTCAAAAGTGATAATCACATTTTGGAAAGCTCAAAGTTGAACTTTGGTGGCGAAAGCTCAACTTTCATGATATGCACAATATATGAAAGCTACCATTTAAAAATCTGAAAAAATTACAGTGAGTAGCCCTTTTTACCCTTTTTTCAACCGACAAATTTTCAAGATGGAGTCTCCAGACCCCTGGGGGGTACAGGGGTCCACAATTTTGACCGAAATTCAAAAAAATCGATAAAGTCGAGTAACACACCGATGACTACTAATTCGAAGGCGCTGAGTTCGAATATGTACTCAGTTTTTTCATCCGACCCCTCTGAACCCCCCTATTAGCCCCCTCAATAGGGCCAAAATTTGAAAAAATTAAAAATAACGTGCGACCAGTCGTTTGTTAGGTTTTTGAGGGCGCTGAGTTCGAATATTTGATTATTTTTTAGATTTGACCCCTGCGTGCCCCCCTAGCCCCCCAATTTTGGGGAAAGTGGGTTAAGATATTAAAATGGCGTGTGGCATATCGATTCTCACTAATTTGAGTGCGTAGAATTCGAATATCGACTTACTTTTTGATTTGACCTCATTCCTCGTGATCTAACCGACTATTTCCCCTCAAATTCGTATTTTTTCATTAGGTTAAAGTGCGAGGAATGAGGTCAAATCAAAAAGTAAGTCGATATTCGAATTCTACGCACTCAAATTAGTGAGAATCGATATGCCACACGCCATTTTAATATCTTAACCCACTTTTCCCCAAAATTGGGGGGCTCGGGGGGCACGCAGGGGTCAAATCTAAAAAATAATCAAATATTCGAACTCAGCGCCCTCAAAAACCTAACAAACGACTGGTCGCACGTTATTTTTAATTTTTTCAAATTTTGGCCCTATTGAGGGGGCTAATAGGGGGGTTCAGAGGGGTCGGATGAAAAAACTGAGTACATATTCGAACTCAGCGCCTTCGAATTAGTAGTCATCGGTATGTTACTCGACTTTATCGATTTTTTTGAATTTCGGTCAAAATTGTGGACCCCTGTACCCCCCAGGGGTCTGGAGACTCCATCTTGAAAATTTGTCGGTTGAAAAAAGGGTAAAAAGGGCTACTCACTGTAATTTTTTCAGATTTTTAAATGGTAGCTTTCATATATTGTGCATATCATGAAAGTTGAGCTTTCGCCACCAAAGTTTAACTTTGAGCTTTCCAAAATGTGATTATCACTTTTGAATCTACTTTCAATTCTCTTTCAAGCCCCACAAACGGTTTTCCCCAAAGTACAGCCTATTTCAAGATATACGCCTTCAAAGTTGGGTAGTTAGGCGAAAAATCACAATTGCATGAAAATTACGAGGCCCACCCCCCAGCCCCCTTGAGAGTTAGAAAAAAAATAATCGTGGTTTCGTGAATAGACCACCAAGGGGAACTCATAAAAAAAATCTGAGCGAAATCGGAAGACCCGACTTCACTTTTGGTCTGTTTTAGCATGGAATAGCCCAGGAACCTCTAAAATCATTTATTATACATGTAGTCCCACGCTCACGAAACTTTAAAAATGATCTAGAAAGATACAATTTGTAAAATCGCATGTAAGATGCTCTTTCCGTTGAATTTACGCATGAAAATTGGAGGACTTATTCTTATACGTACTTGTACTCTGCAATTAACAGGAAGACATGATTTCGAATTTTGAAACGACTGCTGATTATCGACTACAACTTGATTGAACTTCAATACGTACATTCTCAGAAAAACAAACGTTTTCAGGAATTCATTGACTCATCTCTGCAGTAAGTAGATAAAACAGCAACTACATACCAATTTGACACTTGAAAAATTATTTTATTGCGTACGAAATTAAATATGTAGGTAGGTACTTGAAAATTAGAATTATTAAATACGTATGTATAAATAATGTTCGACCATTTGATCTCATTCTTTAAACTAGTTTTCGAAGAGCTAAATCTAAAAAAAAAAATGAAAAAATCAGTATTTTTTTTGTTTTTGTTATTTTGCAAAAGTTTTGCAGAATTAGACAGAGAATGGTGGAGACACACGATGATTTACGAAATACTTCCTTTTTCATACCAGGACAGTGACGGAGATGGCGTTGGAGACATCAAGGGTATAAAACGTATTTTAGACTCATCTTGAGACTTAACAATATCTAATGTAATGGGAGTTCTTTTTACGCAGGTATCACGTCAAGAGTGCCTCACCTTGATGATATGCAAATAGAAACAATTCATCTTACACCAATGTTTGAAACTTCATTGAGAGATATGGGATACGATATAACCGACTATTACAAGATTGATCCAAGATTTGGTACAATGGACGATTTCGACGAACTGATGCGAGAGTTGAAAAAAAGAGGTAGGTAAAGGCTCTGGTGTGATTTGGGGGTCATTTGGCCCTTGGTGGAACTTTGACAAAATTTTTATGCCATTCGACTTGCCTATGTAGAAGATGATTTTAGAGCGCAAAAACGAATTTTTACCACACCCCCCCGGGGGCGGGGGCCTCAAAATACGTGATTTTCACTCTAAAAATTCTATCTCCGCGAGTTTTCAACCGATTTTTTTCAAACTTAGCATGTAGGCAGAGGTACTTGAGGGGAGTACCCCGAAATTTTTTCAGATTTTTTATTTTCGACCACTACAATGACCTTAAATTTGACCTTGAAAGTTTAAAATCGCCCTGAGGGCACCGTTTTGGCGTGTGGTATAAAGAAAAATATATTTTTT
>JAVBJF010000745.1:0-63795 GCA_033439095.1 Pseudococcus viburni | reverse complement strand
TCGTGAAATTTTAACCCATTTTGATAGGTCGCAACACAAGTTTCAGATTTTTTTTCAAAACTTTTTCTTATTTGGGGGGGGGGGGGAGAGGGGGAATCGCGCGTTTTAAAAACTTTGAAATTCCACCACGGCCTATTGTGCCAACAGTTTTCCTCAAACTTTGGCTCATTGGACGCGGAATGAACCCAAGAATACATTGCGTTTGATTTTTTTTGTAAGCAAACCGCATGACGCCTACAGAGGCATTGTGACAAAAATGATCGAATTTGGCAAAAAATCGCATTTTGGGGGCTCAGATCCCATTGTGCCGGTGACCCAAGGGATGTGACATATATTTGGAGTCGGGCGAGTGTCTGCTACCAGAATGTAAAAAAAATTTTTGTCAAAGGTCAAATTTAAAAATTGGGAAAAAAGGAGGGTTTTCAGGCCTCAGCTCCCTATTGTACCAGGGCAAAAATCCAAAATACGGTTTTTTAGGATTACGAGACCCATACCTACAACAAACCAACTTATTTTTTTGTCCAGCGAAAATGCACGCTCAATGAACACTTTTTGCCTCTTGGACTGTAGACTATGGGATAAAAGTTACAGAACGTGAATTGTTCAGTTTTCAATTCTCTACAACTTTTATTTCATTTTTTTTTTATATCTCCACTTTTTTTGAAACCGATGCAAAATTAATCCAATTTTTCCAAGTTTCTTGGGTGTTTTTTTTTTCAAGTCGATAACCAGTTATCAAAAAGCAGGGATGGAAAACTGAAGAAATAATAGTTCCAGTTCCAGTTCTCAGTTTTTAGTTCTCATCATTTCAGTTCCAGTTTCAGTTCTCAGTTTTTAGTTCTCATCATTTCAGTTCTGGTTCCGGTTCCAGTTTCAGTTTTTCGCTTTTAGTTCCAGTTTTTTTCCAGTTCTCAGTTCCAGTTCCAGTTCCAGTTTCCCATCCCTGCGTTTTTGGCTTTTTTTCCTCATAAATGTACCCAGTATTTGAATTTTTTCTCACATCCACAGTCAAGAATTGCAAATAGAAACCAAAAAATCATCAGAACTGGAGCTGGAACTGAAATTTCTTTCAGTTCCAGTTCCAGTTCTCAGTTCCCAGTTCTCATCATTACAGTTCCAGTTCCAGTTCTAGTTTTCCATCCCTGTCAAAAAGTGGCGATATCAAAAAAAGTTTGAAATAAAAGTTGTAGAAAATTAAAAACTTGACATTTCACGTCGTGTAATTTTTTTTTATCTAGCAATGGAGAACAGGTATGACTTGAAAAAGAAAAAATTATACTCCGACCCTTTGTACGACAACTTCTTTCCATTGTAAGAACACTGAAAAAAATGAGAAATGAAAAATAAATAAAAAGTATTAAAAAAATAATAAATTTTATCCAAAAAATGATAAATTTTATCCAAAAAATAATAACGGAACACCATTCACAAAATTGGCAAAATTTATTTTAAAAAAATAATATCATTTATCGAGGATAAAATTTATTGCTTAAAAATATATTTTACCCAATTTCGGGATAAATATTATTTTTTTAGAATAAATTTTGCCAATTTTGTGAATGGTGTTCCGTTGTTATTTTTTTTGCATAAAATTTATTTATTGGTTTTTTCAGTGAAGGGAAAAAGTTATGAAACAAAAAATGATTGGTTTTTAATTCTTTACAACTTTTGTTTCGACCTTTTTTTCATATCTCCACTTTTTTGGATATTATTGACAACTGGTTCGAAATCAAAACTGTTGAACCGGTTGCAAAAAAACATACCAAATTTTGATCGCGCCGCGCCAGTGTGTAGACTTTATTTCAATAAAAAAAACTCAGACCATTATTTTTCGACCTAAACCGGTTTCTCAATTTGCGGACACCCTATAGATAAAACTAGAAGTTTGATTACCGATCTTCAATGTCCTCGTCGCCTGAAACACATTGCCGTTTGAACCGTCTTGGCATCTTTTTCCAGTTCTGAGATATTAAAGAGTGTTTCAAATGGACAAGACTTTTGTGTCATACTGTATAAAATACCCCTTGATTTTTTTTGTAGGCTGAAATGTATCGACAAGGAAATAGTTAAATTGGAAATTTTTGAACTCCTAATCCAACTCCAACTCCTCACCTCTGCGAATTAAAAATACGTACAGAAGACATTTCAAAACTCACGTCAAAAAAAAGCACACGAAAATTTTGAACCCCACTAACCTTTCTTATGGTGTAGTGAAAATTTACACTTGCGCTGAAGCATGTCCCCGGTTATCTAGATCACAAAGTGCGAAATCTTCTTATATCAGTGTACCCTGATGCACAATGTAGCCGATGAAGGCAAAACCGGAATGCCTCATAAATTAAATTATATCTACCCCTTTAGAAAGCATATTATCATTTACATACATACCCTTTCGCTCGCACGCTCTCTCTCTCACTCCCTTGCCCTCATTCTTTGCCCAAGCTTACAAGCTCATCTTTCAAAACATGCTAACGTTTAGTTACGACTATTTTTAACCCTCCCTTCTGTTCCACCCCGATGCTGATACCGGGTCATCCTTGGCGGTGCTACTGTGTCAGCTCTTCACCGACACCCCCTACGAGTAAGTAGGTATTTTTCGCCGAGGAACCGAAGAAGAGCGGGATGCCAAGATGGTAATTAATTTTCTTAACTTTTTCGTCGCCACGATGCGGGAATCGGTGTTGTTTGTTTGGTTTAAGCGGTTTCGTTTTCTTATAATAAATCTTTTTTCCGAAGGACAAAAGGGAGATGAATTAGAGAGGGTTCGTGGTTGCTGTTCGGTGCTGAATTGCTCAGGTACGGTAATTGGAGAGTGGGGAGTTCTTGTAAGTTGCGTTATCGAAGTTTAATTTAGTTGTTCGTCTAATTCTGTCGTTCTTTCTGGTTCTTTTTCTTGGTTTTAATTTAATTTCTCTTCTTTGGTAAAAAATTTAAAATATATATTCAAAAAGTTGACTTAATTGATGTTACATACCGAATCGAATTTACTACAAAGATTTGTCGATGTGATGTGTAGCATCTTTTAAATTTAGGACAGAATTTTATGTTTTGCTCTCAATTTTAACCACATCACAAACTTTCATAAAATGCAGGAATTTTGATTAAAAAACGAATCTAAAGAAAAAATTGAAAAAAATTCGAATAAAAAAATTATGAAATAAGTATTTGATAAATTTATAAACCAGGAATTCCATACTTGCGTTATAAAAAATTGAACCTGAATTTTCGATCAAATAATTAAAAATTACTTTCAAAATTGAAAAAAAATCATTTGGTTGTATTGTTCTAATCTAATAAGTGTTCCAAAGAGTAGTAGGATTGAAAATGCTGCAAGTTTACTTCAAAATAAAAGTTTTGACTGTCGACGTCGTAAAGATTCCTTCAAATTGTACTAAAATACGAGAAAGATGTCTATAAAGAAAATAAAGCAATTCTACAAAATCTGGTTAAAGTATCAGAAAAATTGTTTGGAAGGAAGAAAAAAGTAAACAAATTAGAAACACAACTTACCTACTATAGTAAACAAACTGGAATAAAATCTTGTTCAAAGTTGAAAAAATTAAATTTTTCGATAAAAGTTGCAAAAAATTTTGAAAATATTCTGAAAATTGTTCCAAATTTCAAAATGGACAATATAACATGACGTCGATGAAATATCATTGAAATCGTGTGAAATATTTCAAAAATGCTTAAAACATGTTGAGAAATGTGTAAAATACTAAAAAGAAATTATTAAAAATGATTCAAAATTTTTTGACACATATTTTTCATAAAGATCTGAAAAAATATTGAGAACATTTTTTATTTTATCTTCGTATTTTACTTCAATTTTTTGAATTTTTGAACTACATTATAAGTATTTTAATGATTTCTGAATTTTAAATAATTTTCAGTTCAATTTCAGCCAATTCTACAGGATTTCGTGATTTTCGTAAAAATTTGACGGATTTCGTGTCTTTATGGCTATTTTTGAATCTCGTGCCGTTTTCGTACTTACTTTTAAACTGTTAAACACTATTTTCGTGCTAGAACAGGGTGTCTACCGGTCGCGAAAGTCGCGAAAAAGTCGCGAATTTAGATTTAGGTCGCTGAAGTCGCGAAAAAGTCGCAAAATTGACCCAAAATTCATCAAAAGTCGCGAATTTTTCCGAAATTACTTCCATTTTTTTCGCCTTTTACAAAACAGAAAAAGTAAAGAAATTTCACCTTTTTGAACATTTTTTCTAAAAATTTTCGCCCTCGCTTCGCTCGGGCTCATAAATTTTAAAAACCCATTCTTAAATTATATACCTCTTCGTCCCCTTCCCTTCTATTTCAGACAATTGAATATTTTGAAGCGGAAAAATATGTTCTTGTGGGAGACTAAGTAGCGATCACGATCGGTTTCAAAGGTAATATTGTGTCCATTGTCAGGAAAATCTAAAATAATTGGAGAATTTTGGAATTTTCCAAGGGATGTTTTAAAGAAGAAAACCATTTGGAAATATGCCTTTTTTTTGCTGTTTTTTAAATAAATTCTTCAAAAAAATTTCGCCCTCGCTTCGCTCGGGCCAAATCTGCTAATATTTCAGACTTTCCATGAATTTATTTCTCAATAATCATTTAACAAATTTATCCGTTCTAACATGATTTTTCGTAAAATTTTCACCCTCGCTTCGCTCGAGCAGTAACTACTTCTCTTCTTTACCATAAAATAACTCACTTTTGGAAATTTTTTGTGAAAATTTGTCTTTTTTTAATTTAAAGACGTATTTTCTTCCGTGTATAAACTTTTTTCTATAATAAATTTGATCTCGTTGATTTTTTTTGGGGGGAGGGGGTTAAATTGAGAGGTAAATACTAGATACCTTAAAAAAGGTCACGAAAAAGTCGCGAAATTTCATTTTTAAAAATTGGTAGACACCCTGTAGAAGATATGTCCATTTTTTGGAATGACTTGAATATTATTTTCAAAAACATCCGAAATTTTTTCAAAATTTAAGTTTAGGAATATAAAGCTCTCAGTTTCCTCCCTAAAGGGAAATGAGTTCTAGAGAGTGTTTTCACTTTCTTCTTGAAATATTTTTGAAAAATTGCCCTTCAGAAACGTAAAACATCTCGTTATCTAGGGTCACGCTAGTGACCCCCCCGCCCTACAATGTCAAAAACGTAAATGAAAACGTCGGAACCGCGTGACACTTAATATTCTCTGAGTAATTCGGGCACAGTTTCCGTGAATTTTTCGAATTTTCTAATCGTTTTTTTTCGTAAATGAATTATTAAATTTGAAAAATTTCAACGGCAATATTATTTATTTTTCAAGTTCTTTCTTTTAAATGTAAAATAAAATTGATACATAAAATATTTGCGGAGATATGGATTTTGGTTTTTGTTCAAAGTTGGTTGTTTTGGTACTTAGTTTACCAAAAGTTGGGCAAAATTGGTCGGGTCAATATTTTTGAAATTTTGGGGATGGGTATTATTCATCCATGCGGAGATACTGACGGAGCTAAATTTTGAAAATTTTGAAAATTGACCCTTCACCCCCCCATTTGGAGCCCCAAAATTTTGAAAAACGGAAAATTGATCCCAAAAACGTGTTCCTTGGGTGAAAATGCATATAATGTCGTGAATTTCAGGGTATTTGAACTTTTTTCGAGCTTTTTATATGAGCTTGAAGTTTCCGAAAAATGTGAAAAGTGACCAAGTTGAAGTTCCAAATAACAAAGAACTGTTATTTTTTGAGCGTTGACAATAGCAAAAGAGGTTGAAGAATTGCAAAAACTACATCTTGTTAAAATTTTTAAACCATTTCAAGCTTTCTGAAGTTTTTTATCTCAACATAAAAGTTAATGTAAATTGAACTTTGAAGTTAAACAGTGAATTTGTATAGTTTTGAAAATGGTAACACTGGTTATGAATTGTTGATGGTGATATCCTGACGTATCATGATAAGTGATAATGTATACAAAACGATATAAATTATCCCAGTAATAATTGATTACAATTACAATTAAATGTCATTGGATAATTGAGCCTTTTTTTTAACATAAATTAATCATAGATCACCACTAATAGAATGAAAAGTTTCCATCTGTTGCTCTCATTCTTAGTCAACCAAGTACTTGTATGTTATACATATTTCTATTGTGGATTCCTTTGTGTTTATCTGTCCGAATACTTTGCAATGTTCAGTAGCACCGGTTATCATTATCATCCCATATCTCATGAATAGTATCAGTTTAATGTCAACGTCAATCTCAACCGGAGTCAACCAAAAGGACCGCAGCTTCAATACAACTACCATTGTGTACTACTAGTAAGTACGTAGCTGCCTCGACTTATACTTAATCGAATTGCTGAAATATATACTTTCAATCATCCAATTTGTTAGTTAAATAATTGCAATACTCCTGCGTAGCTACCTTAGGTAACCTAATATTTATGAAATGTCAATCGAATACATCAAATTTTCTAAAATATAAGCGGTAAATTGTATCGCTAAGGAACTTTATCCGAAGCAGCGGTCATTTTAACCGACTTCGGATAAAGTTCCTTAGCGATACAATTTACCGCTTATATTTTAGAAAATGTGATGTATTAGATTGAAATTTCATAAATATTAGGTTAAGGTAGCTGCATACGAGTATTGCAATTAATCATCGAAATAATTGGATGATTGAAAGTAGATATAGTCTATTTTAGCTATTTGATGAGGTACGTATAAATTGAGGTAGCTACATACGAGTAAGTACACAATGATAGTTTCATGATGTACTCTACTGAAATTTAAATACCTAATATTGGATCAAGGTAGCTATGTATAGCTACGTATACGAGTATTGCAAGGATGATTGAAAGTATATTTCAATTATTCAATTAAGTATAATCATTGTGTACTGGTATGTAGCTACCTCAACTTATACTTCATCAAATAGCTGAAATATACTATCAATTACCCAATTCGTTTGATAATTAGGTAATTGCAATACTTGTACGTAGCTACCATAACATATTTATGAAATTTCAGTCGAATACATAGAATTTTCTAAAATATAAGTGGCAAATTGTATCGCTAAGGAACTTCATCCGAAGCAGCGGTCATTTTAACCGGCTTCGGATAACATTCCTTAGTGATACAATTTACCTACCATTTATACTTTAGAAAATTTGATCTATTCGACTGAAATTTCATTAATATTAGGTCAAGGTAGCTACGTACAAGTATTCCAATTAATCATCGAATAAACTGGATGTTTGAAAGTATATTTCAACTATTCAATCATCCAACTTGTTCGATAATAAAGTGCAATACTCTGTGTATAGCTACATTGACCCAATATTGTTGAATTTTTCAGTAGAATACCAAATTCAGAGTTTGAGAATTTACGTTGAAAAAATGCAGAAGTTTGAAAAATTGACAGGAAAAAAATTCCGAGTTCGAAAATTTACGTTGAAAAAAATCATAAAAATGTAGAGGTTTGCAAAATTTTGAGCAAAAAAGTTTCTACTTGGAAAATTTGCATTGAAAAAAATTTAGGATTAAAAAATTTACGATGAAAAAATTATGAAATTCTGAGTTTGAAGCTCCACATTGAAAAATCAGAAAAATGTAGAAGTTTGTAAAATTTTGAGCAAAAAATTTTTTTAGAGTGCAAAATCATAAATCAAGCAGACTTTGAGAAAAAAAAAAGCTCACCACCTACTGTATATCTGTGAAACAGGGCCAGATGTTTTTTCTCAACTAATTTTTTTTCTCAACTGTCACCTCCACTTTTTTCAACACTTGATTTTTTTCTCAACATAATGGTTTTTTCAACATTCAATTTTTTTAATTTGGGAAAAAACTATTGTTGAAAAAATTGTAGAAAATACTTCCAAGTTCAGAAAAAATTTTAGTTCGGAAAAAATTTCATTGCTGAAAAATTGTAGTTGTGAAAAAAATTTCAAAAATTGAATTCAAATAGTTTGCACACTCGACTACGTATAAAAACAACTGATATCCGCCAAAAAAATTCTCCAAAAAAGAATTGGTTCCCCGCCCTCTGGGGGTTGAAATATAAAGTATTTTCTGGATGCGCTTGTCAACTGTGAGTTAGTTGGTGGTAAAGAATGCATTTTAAAATCTACGAATAATTTGTGCTAAATTTAACTTCTGTTCAACAAAGTATTTCATTAACAAAACGTTATGATATAAAGGTGAAATCCGCCCTGATATACTCATCCTCCCGCTTCACCAATATTTCTCTTATTGGCCAAGTTTTACACAAGAAGCAAAAATACCAAAATTTAGAACTGGAAAAAATGAAGAAAAAAAATTGGAAAAAATTGGGGGCGGGGACAGCCCCCTGGTTTCATTATCATAACAACTTACTCTTGGAATTGGGCGTGTCCCCGCCCCCAATTTTTTCCAATTTTTTTTCTTCATTTTTTCCAGTTCTAAATTTTGGTATTTTTGCTTCTTGTGTAAAACTTGGCCAATAAGAGAAATATTGGTGAAGCGGGAGGATGAGTATATCAGGGCGGATTTCACCTTTATATCATAACGTTTTGTTAATGAAATACTTTGTTGAACAGAAGTTAAATTTAGCACAAATTATTCGTAGATTTTAAAATGCATTCTTTACCACCAACTAACTCACAGTTGACAAGCGCATCCAGAAAATACTTTATATTTCAACCCCCAGAGGGCGGGGAACCAATTCTTTTTTGGAGAATTTTTTTGGCGTCTCTATTCTCATTGTGTTTCGAATTGCAGTTTTAAATAAGTGATCGATTGCTTGGTGATTTTCATTTGAATCGGGAAATTGAATATTTTCACGTATGAATAATTAAAATTCTCTATAAAATTATTTTAGAAAACTTAGAAAAATAAAGTAAAGTTGGTTCAAGAAAAATCATGAAAAATTTTAAATTATACTTTTTTATTCTCGCTTTTCGATCTTACGTGTTGGGATAAATCTGAATATGTGGTAAAAATTTGTGACAGTCGATAACGTAAGATTTGTATGATCAGACGATTAAATACATTGTATATTTGCTTTCGCAGGATAAGTCGATTCAATATATGGAAACGATATCTACCTGCAAGTACGCAAACCAAAATATATAAGAAAATATATTATGTAAAGCTCGTCGTAAAAGTATGCTCAGAATATGTCGATTTTTATTAACCTGTTTCGAGCATACGACCGCATGTGCAAAAAGGAAAAGCACATACTACGAAAAGGTTGGAAAAATTTTCAATTTCCATCGTTCGACGTAAAGATCTTTTTCGAAGACGATCGGGGCTGCAGAGAGCAGACGAACGTGAGATTATAAAAAAAGAGATAGAGATGAAAAACGAAAAGAAATATAATACTCGTAAATTGGCATATTCGAGAAAGTATTAAACTTCCACATACGAAAATATGCAAAGCGAGGAATACAGCATAGCTCGTGTATATCCATATACCGTATAGGTATAGTCTGGTAATGTATTCTGAATATTTTCGGGGGGCGGCTCGAGCAGCAGTCTCCCCATCTTTTTTCGAGTACCACTTATCGCAATAATAAAAATATCGCGCTTGAAACGCCGATGGGGCCAGAAGGGAGCGGGACGCTGGCGCGATAAAAGAATCGAAAAAGAAAAACTCCGATGCTCATTATTCGCGTAACCCGACCACAAGATGCCGCTTCCAATGAAATACGTATTTTCCGGAGACCGGAGCTGCTGCTGTGAGAAAGAGAGAGCGCGAGATGGAAAACGAAAGAAAAAAAGAAGCAGCAAAAATACACCGCCACTTTTTCTTTCTTACATTAACATAATTTTCCACTAAAACTGTCTGCTACGATTCGCACTCTCGGATGCAAAAATGGTCGAAACGAAAAAAATATAAAGAATATTTCGTAGAACAATTTTAAAATATGAATCAAAAATAAAAGAAGTCGAAGAAGAAGAAAAAAAGAATAGAGGTTTCTTCTCGCGGAAAGGAAACCATAAAAAACGAAGGAAAAAATGAAGAAAGCAGAAATTTTTATTCTAACGAAACGGAGCTCTTTATTTTTTCTTCTTCTTCGTTTTCTCTCCTTTGAAAACTGAGGTTTTTTTTATGGGTGTAACAAGAGCCCGCGTGCGGTTTAATGTATCGTATTGGAGAGGGGGGAGGGGTTGTACGCCCGGTATATATAATTGAAGTAATAACAATTTGGATATTTAGTACGCCTGCTTATTTTATTTTTTTATTTTTTTAACGTCGTCGTAGTATATTGTTTTTTTTCGGGTTCTGCTTCTACTTGTTCATTTTTTTATGTGCGACGAGTCGAAATCTACAGCGGATTATTTTCGCAAAAGCGCGAATAACGTTTCATTGTTAGCGAGTTGTTAATATTTTACATCTATTTGCGAAAATAGCATCGCTACGGAGTCTATCTTTTTATCCTCCTTCATATCATCTTCATCCTGTACCAATGGTTTCAAGATTTGGTCTCGAAGAAGTCTCTCGTCCTAATCTGATTAAGATAGCTGGTCGTTTATGTACTTACGAGTATCGCGAAAATTACGTCGTCTTTGCAATGACGTAGTAAAATTTTTTCGTTGAATTAAAAAGATTTGTAAGAAATGTAGAGAAACAGTAGAAGGGGAAAAAACAGTTTGAAGTGTGTGGTTGTACAGTTGCGTTGAAAATTGTGCCAATAAAACTGAAACGCAGCAGCATGAAGCATCGTAAGTAGATTTTAAAAATGATATTCGTAGGTTTACAATTTTGAAATAAAATGAATGACGGATTGTGGCATAACTTAAGATCAGGTCGATAAGGGGGGAGAATAGGGACCAGTTCTTCCCACAACGATGAAAAATTGGATAGTTAGTTAGGAAAAGTAAGTCTGAGTTATGAGGTTTGGAAAAAGTGATGACTCCTAGTTCGAAAAAGAAAATTCGAAAAATCGTATTCTTTCAACTTGAAAAAATTTGAAAAATATCGTTCATGTTGGAAATTTTCAATTTTTTGTCTTCTCTCATAATTTCAATAATTTCGGTTCTTACCTTACATAATTATTGTTAAAATATCATTAAAATTTCATAAAATATTGAAAAGATACTCAAACTATATAGAAAATCATCGAAATGAAATCAGAATTGTTGAATATGGTGTGAAAGTCGTTAAATTCATTGGAAAAAAAAAGATAAAAACGTCAAAAAATGTTGTATAAACTTAAAAAAATGTTGAATATCTTAATAATTGTTGATAAAGCGTAGAAAATGCTTCAAAAATTTTCAAGAATCAGTACAATTTAAACAAAAATTGATTAATTTTTTTTCAACTCTGAGAAATTGCCTCGGAATGCTTTGAAAATTTACGAAATGGCTAAAAAAATTACTCAAATTATCGTATACTTATCGAAATCTTATCCATTTCATTGAAAAAAAAAGAGTGTAATTAGATCAAGTGTAGGTATTGTTTGTTAAAAATAAAATAAAATCGTTTTAAAAGTTTACGAAAATCTTTAAAATTGATTACAGATTTTTTTGAATTTTTCAAAAACAAAAAAAATTGTACAAATTGGTCAAATTGAATAATGTAAGTATTTAGTTTAAAAAATGACAAAAAGCTCTGATGCAATAAGGGGGTCATTTGGCCTCAAGTAGAACTTTATAAAAATTCTTACGCCATTCATTTTCCATTGGTAGAATATGATTTTAGAGAGCATGAGCGAATTTTTATCTCACATATTTTTTATTCTTCGCGCAGAATATGCAGAATAATGCAGAATGTGTAGAATACACAGAATGAGCGGTAATTACGGTATTTACAGTTACATTCAAGTATTTTTCATTGTTTTTTCCTAAATTTTTCATTCCGCCTTTAGGAAGTTCAGGTGTATGAAAAATAGTTCCTATTTTTCCAAGATTGTGAAACTTTTTACTGTTTCAATTTTACTCTCAGTGTCACAGTATCTGATCGAAAATGGAAAAATTTTGGGCTAAAAATCTCAAATTTTAGCTATTAATTTCGCATTATGCATCATTCTGCATATTCTGTGCTATTCTACGTAATCTGCATTTATTATGCATTCTGCTTCGTATTCTGCACAAAATGTAGAATAATTATTCTGCGTGCAGAATGACAACCCTGGATTAAAGTCATGGAAGTTTACGAAAAACGATGACAGAGAGGTAGCGTTCAACAAATATCCGGATATTGTCCCTTAAAAAATTTCGCCCAACATTGAAGAAGTGGCTTGTAGCTAATGTAATATATTCCATACCCTTGTTCTTGTCCTCTCCTATAGAAAATCACCCATCCCTCCACTTAACCAATGATCCCCTCCGCCTAGTATAATATAAGAATAGTACTTAAGACATTGTAAAAATGGCTATGTCATATATTACAAATAAACTATTGATTGATTGATTGATTGATTGATTGATTTGGATAGCTATCCAAATACTCGGATATTTGGCAAATATCCGGATAATCAAAATGAAGAGTTTCAACGGGGAAAAAATTGAATTTTCAATTTTGATAATCGATTTTTCAATTTTGATTTTTAGATTTCAATAATCGACCTTTAAATTTTGTGAGGGTCCGTAAAAGAATTCGTAAACTCTCGGAAAAGTTCAACCATTTTCGGGATTTTTTTGAAGCTGTTCGGCAATATCCGTGTGATATCCGGATATTATCAGGATATTTGGATATTTATTCAAATAGTATTTGGTACCTATTTCGATATCCGGATATTTCTGGAACACTAACAGAGAGGTACAGATCAAGATTGGAATGCAAGAAATAGAGAACATAAACAATTTCTGGTATTTAGGAGCGCTGATAAACAACGATGGGAGAGATTAGAAGGAGATAAAAACACCAATTGGCATAGCAAAAAGTGCGCTCAATAACCTCAAGAAAGTGCTTGGAAATCTAAACATGGATTTGGACCTCCAAAAAAGGATAATGAGGTGCTATGTATAAACGATCCTGAAATATTCTTGCAAAACCTGGACCATGAGTGTGGAATGCGAAAAGAAGATATCCACCTTTAAAATGTGGTCTTATCGAAGACTACTAAAAATCTCATGGAAAGACTATATAACTAACCAAGTAGTTTTAGCAAGAATAGGATAAGAATGGAAAGTCCTATTAGAAGATATTAAGAACAGGAAGATGAAATACATAGCGCACAAAATTCAAGAGAATGGTATCTTCATGCTAGCTGTACAGGGGAAAATATAAGGGAAAACAACAGGAAGAAGAAGGCGGTCAGAGCTACTAACAACAAACTCACCAGCCAACTCACCTTGTAAGACCCTGAGAGATACCATCAAATGTGCAAGGAGCCGCCAAATATAGGTGAAGATATATGTAGATGTACGCAATCTCCTGTCAAGGAGACATGACTACGACGACGACAAATGTATTTCACACTCCTGAGAATTTTTTCAGATTTTTTCAAGTGGTGGGAAAAGGTCAAACATTCAAAAAACTGGTGTAATTCATCATTTTTGTTACTTAAAATCATTGATTTCAATCAATTTTTCATTTTTTATACTTTCTTGCTAAAAATATCATTATTCACTCGCAGTGTTCCATTTCAACCTTTATTCATTAATTTCTTACTACTATGATGTTTTGAGCGAATTTAAGTTTGAAAAAAATCGGTTGAAAACTCGAAAAGAGAGAATTTTTATAAGTTTTTGGCTTGACAATTGCGTATTTTGGACCCCCCCCCCAGGGGTGAGATAAAAATTCGCTCATGCGCTCTAAAATCATATTCTACCAATGCAAATCGAATGACGTAAGAATTTTTACAAAGTTCCACCTGAGGCCAAATGACCAGAGCATTTCTTGAAATTGCAAAATCTATTTTTAAATATTCCAAAACCGATTAAAAACGGAGCAAAAATTCAAAAAATTGCATAAAATGATTTAATTTTTAAAAAATGGTTTAGACATCACAGACATTGTTAAACTTTGTTTTCAGAAACGAGCTAAATCAACTGATAAAATTTTTTGAAACTGCTTTAAAAAAATTTTTTCAACAGAATGAAACGTTTCTATTTCTTGCTTGAAATGTGGCAAAAACAATTGGAAATGGGACATTAGTTGAAAAATCAAAGACCTTGCTGGAATTTATTTTTCGACTCTTCACCGCTCAAACCCTTGAAATATATTTTTAAAAAAACATATACCAAAAATTTCATTTAGTTACTGATTCCAAAAAAATAATTTAGACTAAAATGGAAATTCAGTCGTACAAAAATCATAATTTTTTTTAGATTCTGTTACTTAATCCCATTGAATTTTCATTTTACACATTTGTAATTCTAATAGGTGTTTTAAAATTATTGAAGAAAGCGCCGTTTGAAAATTTTTCAATGACACTACACAGTCCAGAAAAGTAAAACAATATTTTATTTTTATAGATTTGGATTATGCTTATAAAAAGTTCAGATTATGCCTACTCATTACTGTGACAAAACTAATTCAAAAACTAACTAAATGTTTTAACTGTGTAATATTAAGCTGGTAAATTTACGATACAAACTCCTTTATGCCTTTCCATCGACGTTACTGGATTATCTTGGAATAGGTCAGCGATCAAAGATTGTTCAGAAACACCCTTCATTTTACCGAATGTATTCGTATACTGAAATTATCGTTGCAAAATTCACACATTATGAACAATTTTCGTAAAAAACACTTGCATTCGACTCCACTCACGAAATATTTAATACCTGTTCATTCGAAATATAATTCACTCGCGAATCTAACGGTAAATCAATCACAACTGCATTGTACGTTTTTCCAAATTCCTCATCCTCGAATTCAGCCTTATTCGTGTGGTAAATGCTGCCATAGGGGAAATTCACAAACCAGGTGTATGCAAAAGAGCTATGAATTTTGGTACTGTCTCCTGTTTGTTTGATTTTTTTTTGAAACGTTCTGGAAAATTCGTTGAACTTTGGATTAGGAGAATCACGCTGTAAAATTTTATACAAAATTACAAAATTACGAATTGAAATAAATTTCATTAGGTCGGCAGTTATGATGCTTTAGAACGAATAATATCCCAACTTACATTGGTCGCGATTGGGAAATTGACCACAACAATACCATCAGGATTATCTAGAGCTTTTTCATACGAGTCGTATTTTAAATTGAAGTAATACACTCTTGCCTCTAAATTATGACTCCTGTAATTTAAAAATAAGGTATGCGAATTAGCTTGAATTACATCCTCTAAATTATAGATTTTTGAAGTCTCTAATTTAAATTTCCAAACTGCAATCATATTTTGCTAAAATTCAAAATTATTTTATAATTTTTCAAAAATTTAATTTGATTTCTTTTCGAAATAGGTACTCACACATTACACCTCAGACTATTCTGCCAAAAGAACTGATAACCATGTAATTCGTAAATATCGTCACCCAATATACCCCCAGTCATGGTTGCTACGGTTACAGGATTCAAGATCTTCACATCGACTGTAATTTAAATTTCGTTACGAAAATTGTCAACGATCTCTATGACTGAGCCATAGATGAATTCTCACGTGATCGCGCCGTTTGATTAATTAGAAAAGTTTCGTCTAAAGCTGTAAAAAATGTCAATGGTTTGAATCCTTTGAAGAATTTGGACGTGGTTTTGATAGCCGTTTTGATGGATTTAACGTAAAAATTGGACCCATCTTCTGGTGCTAAAAAATTGAATCGAGCAGAGTCTTCGATTGGCTTTATAGATTCGAGAAAAGCGGTTGGATCTTCGGCAGAATTTCCCAATTCATCCGAATCATCCTGGGCTATAAAATAGTACATTTCAATCAAATATTTCTCATCGTTGATTTATCAAATTTCTAATTTTTATACCTGAGACGATATTTGTTCGAAATAATATGAAAACGACGAACAACAACAAGCTGAGGAAAAATCGAACCATTGAATACATTGTCAGAACATTTACAATAGATTTTTTCAAAATTGAAGTGAATAGTAAAAAAGCTCTCGATATTCGATGTATAAATTCTTATATCTTGGAGAAGTGACACGAGTTATCATAAATTTTTTCATGACTGTTCATTCATCCAGATTAACAAAATAAATAATAGGTACGACAACCGCGGAATTGCTGTTAATAAAAACACGTCCATCTAGTTTGACAAAATTCAAGATACCTATGCAGTAAAGTTGAGTTGACTCGTCGAATTTTTGACGGTTTAGACATTGTTTTCGATAGAGCAGTGAAATAAATCTTACGGCGTTAAGAAACCTAATTGTCGCCGAATTCTATACCCCATCCCCACTGCGATTCATTTTTGATGGTTGGAATTTTGTTTGAACCGGATAAAATTTAATGACAATATGATTAATAATTTTTATGTGGTTTTGGGTCCTGTGGCCGAATCACCGATGAAAAAATATTTCCAATGCTGAGACCAAGATTCTAGAAAATTCTGAGTCGAAAATCGCAATTGTAAGCTCAAAAATGATGGAATTGGCGGAATATTCTTACTGTGATTTTATGCAATGAATAAAAAAGGTACGAATTAAAGTAAAAAATAACAATTTCTGACTGAGAAAGTTATAACTGGCGAAATTATGTACTTCGAGTCTACCCGATGTAATTTTATTCAAGGTGCTAGGAGTGAGTTAAACATTTAGCTTGATTGTGCAAGCTGCAAGGGGAATCTTTCATGGAAATTTTGCATAGTTATGAATATTATTTTCTGTATTCAAACTTTTTTCTTGTTTTTAATCGACATCGATTTTGAGTTGAGTTTCGAACAAAAATTTAGGTCGAAAAAGTCCTGAGTTTGAAAAATGAATCGAAAAGTAGCAAAAAATTCGAGATCAAAATTTTTCGAAAAATCCAGAAACTACGAGGGCCCATTCTATGTCAACTCGACCAGGTTTTGACCTTGGGTCTTCCGATTTCACTCAAAAATTTTTTACGAGTTCTCCTCGATGGTCTAATGAAGGAATCACCGTCATTCCGATCCTAATCCTTCAGGGGGGTGGGGGGTGGCCCTTGTAATTTTCGTATAATTGGGATGTTTTGCGAAATTGCTTAACTTTGAAGGAGCATATCTCGAGATTGGTTAGGTCTAAGATAAATCTGTTCATGCTGTTTTGTAGAGAATTGAAAGGAAATTCAAAATTGATAATCACTTTTTGAAAAGTTCAAAGTTGAGCTTTTGTGATGGAAGCTCAACTTTCATGATGAGTACAAAAGATGAAGGGCCCCATTAAAAAATCTGAAAAAATTACTATGAAGAGAACTTTTAATGTATTTTTCAACTAATTACTTTTCAAGATGGGATCTCAATACCCCTGGGGGGCACAGGGGTCCTAAATTTTGGTCAAAATTCAAAAAAAATGGAAAAAGTGAAGTAATATATCGATTTCTACTAATTCGAAGGCGCTGAGTTCGAATATGTGCTTAGTTTTTTCATTCGACCCCTCTGAACCCCCCTATCAGCCCCCTAATGAGGTCAAAATTCAAAAAAAAGGAAAAATAACGTATGACGTGTCGTTTGTTAGGTTTTTGAGGGCGCTGAGTTCGAATATTTGCTTATTTTTGGGATTCGACCCTTTAGTGCCCCCCTAGTCCCCAATTTTGAAAAAACACATGCAAAAAATCGGAAATAGCATGTGTCATATCGATTTCTACTAATTCGAGGTGCTGAGCTCGATTATCAACTTACTTTCTCGATCCGTCTCCTTCGTTCTCCACACTGCTGACTCCAAAATTACTAAATCATTTAAAAAATCAATGTGTTTTTTCAAAATTGGGAACTAGGGGGGCACTAAAGGGTCGAATCCCAAAAATAAGCAAATATTCGAACGACCCTGTCAAGGAGTCCAAGAGGGGGGTTCAGGGGGGGGGGTCGAATGAAAAAACTGAGTACATATTCGAAATCAGCGCCTTCGAATTCGTAGTAATCGATGTGTTACTTTACTTTTTTGATTTTTTTGAATTTTGGTCAAAATTGTGGACCCCTCCACCCCTCCAGGGGTCTAGAGATCCCATCTTGAAAATTTGTTGGTTTAAAAACGGGTGAAAAGGCTCCTCACTGTAATTTTTTCAGATTTTTAAATGGTAGCTTTCGTCTTTTGTTCTTATCATGAAAGTTGAGCTTTCACCACCAAAGTTGAACTTTGAGCTTTTCAAAATGTGATCACCGGTTTTGAATCTCCTATTAATTATCTTTCAGACCCTCAAAATTTTTTTCAATAAGTACAGCCTATCTCGAGATATGACCCTTCAAAGTTGGGTGATTTGGTTAAAAATCGCAATTGCATAAAAATTTTGAGGCCCGTCTTCCCGCCCCCTCGAGGGTTAGAAAAAAAATGATCGTGGTTTTGTGAATAGATCACCGAGGGGAACTCGTAAAACAAATTTGAGCAAAATTGATAGACTCGACTTTAGTTTTGGTTTGTTTTAGTATGGAATAGCCCTAAATAAACAATAAAAATTAAAAATTGTTTCAGATGTGACATTTGTAATCTCTCGATGAAAAAACGTCCATAAAAGTCCATTAATATGATAGTGAGAAGAAAATGTACGCCTCTTATTTTGATGTTTTAAACTGATTTTCAATACTTTTCATGTTTATGCATTCAAGAGGTGCCCAATTTACCCATGTTATTCAAAAAGATTTTAAAAAGGTACAATTTTTCAGAAAACTAACATGAGCATGTATGAATAATTTTCAATCAGAAAACATGAATTTTAGATTCATTTTTTCTTTGGAAAGGAGAAGTAGCGATACGGTTTGCCCCCCCCCTCACACCTCCTCAAGTAACCGCTCAAATTTTGTTGAGTTTTATCCCCTAAACAAGGTTCTAGCGTTATTTTACCAAAAAAATCATATTTTTCAGCCGCTAAAAACTCCAGAAGTTGAAAATTTAAAAAAAATTACAAATTTAGTCACTGCATAGATTTTTTCCAATTTTTTAAGCTTTTTATGGTTTATTTGTACATATTTTAAAAATCTCCAGCCTGTCAAATTTTGAGCCCAAAAAATTTTACGCTGTTGCTTAAAAATTTAATTTTAGACTTTAACATTTTTGAGATTTTGAGAACCCCTGAAAAGCTTTAAACAGTCGCGGTTTGTAACAAAAATAATGTTTTTTGATGCATACTTAATCACTTTTCTTTGTTACAAAAATTTAATTGAACTCCTATTATATTTGTAACTCTAAAAGCTAATTTTGGAGCCTTTACTTTGGTCACTCCTCAAAAATATACTAATTATACATTTTGAAAAGAAATCGATAATTTTACATTAGAAACACAGTAGTTACCCTTGGAAAATTTTGAACTCAGTTTCAATGGTAATTTTCCAAGTTGATCTTCTTTGAGGTCAATTTTTTCAAAAATGAAGTAGGATACGTAGAAAAAAAATCATTTGTAAAAATTATGATAATAACTGTATTTTGTGTTTCTGATTTCTCAGAAATTGTTTGCTTAGTAAGTATCTAACATATTCTTTATATTTTATAATTCAAAATAAATCATGCTGGTAAATTCAATACAACTATTCCTTTTTGCCTTTCTACCGGCGACAAATTAACATTTTCTTGAAACTTTTGCCCCCTAATATCTGTCATTCTGCCCAACGTTTCTTGAAACTGAAAATTCAAATTAATTTAATTAATGCAATATTGAATTTCTGTAATACGGTATCATAGCTCCATGTCCTTATTTATAACTGTACCTGTTCATTTGAGATGAAATTTACTCGTTGATCTAATGGCAGCTCAATAACAATAGCATTCGTAGTTTTTCCAGTATTTTCATCAAAATATGACATCGTATAAGTATGGTAAACACTTCCAAAGGGGAAATTCACAAACCAAGTGTATGTGAATGCGCTGTGAATTGTGGCGTGATCTCCTGGTGCTTTGATTTTCGTTTGTAAAAAGTGAGAAAATTGATTGAACTTTGGATTTGGAAAATCACCCTTCAAAAGTAATAGAAAAATTCAAATCGTAGAAGAAATCGACACAGAAGTATCTTCAGAAGCAGACTTGGAACACATACATTTGTCGCAATTGGGAAAATAACAATTACTATACCGTCCGGAGAATCCATGCCTTGTTCGAACGAACCATATTTCAAATTTCGATACAGTACTCTGACTTCTAAATTATGAGTCCTGCAGAATTTAGAAAAATAACATTCTAGTGGCATAGAATTTCAACGATGGCATGATTCAGCAGGGACATTCTTTACAATGAAACTGAAAATACTTACGCATTACACGAGTCTTCTCGCCAAGCGAACGAACAATCATGCAGTTCGAAAAGATCATCACCCAGAATACCTCCAGTCATAGTCGCAACCGTGATTGGATTAAGAATTGTTACCTGAACTGAAATTTAAATTCAGTTTCGAAAAAAGTTCAATCACATCGTTCTACTGTACTTACGCGATTTTCCAGTTCGGTTCACCAGACAAGTTTCGTCCAAAGCTGTGAAAAAAGTCAACGGTTTCTTGGATTTACAATATTTGGACGTCGTTTGAATAGCCGTTCTTACAGATTTAACGAACCAGCTGTCGGAATCTTTCGGTAGCGAAGATTTCGCACGAATCGAATCGTCTTCGATTGGTTTTACGAATTTCATAAAATCATCGAAAGGATTTTTAAATTTGATCCAATCGAACACGTCGCTGATGATATTTTTATCTGTCTCGATGGGCGAATCACTCTGAGCTGAAAAAATCATATTTTATATCCTCGAAGATTTTATCGGCCAAATATGAGGTAATTTAATTTTACCTGAAAGAAATTTTATTCGAAATAACAAACATCCGAATAACATGCATAGAAAAAATCGAATCGCTGAATCCATTTAGATTCCTACTACTTACGTATAGAATACAGAATGATCGATATTAAAATGGTAAAAAAAAAGTTTGTAATTTTTAAATCCTCGATCTAAAATGTCACCAGCTTTCATTTTTCTTTTTTTTATGAGTGTATTCTGATTGGCGATATGAATGATACGATGAATTCATTGGAATTGAATGGCCAAATACTCACGTAAACCGATAAAGGGTCGACTTTTTGACATTTCTGCATTGTTTTTGATATTCGTTGTAAATGGTGATGTAAAATTGATTGACACGATAAGCAATAGCTCGAAGTTTGTCGATTATTTTTCACGTCAAAAATACGTTGAAATTACGTCCATAAAAGCCGTCGAAGTATTGAAGTATAATTATACACATCATTTTTGTCCACGATCAAATTACAACAATGACGTAGTTAGGTATTTCATGGCAGATACCTACACTTTTATCATTGCTCTTAAAAAATGATAAATTTTCAAGTATTATTTTTTACTTTTTTTGGAATTAAATTGGAGTAACAACATCATATCGTCATTAACTGCGATTTCAAATTAAGAGGGTGCTCTACGTATTGCGAAAATTATTTCTGGCCTATCTGAAACTTACAAGGCGCAAACCCAAATTTTCGTGTTTTTTTTGGATTAACTAAAGTGATAAAATGACGAAACAACTAACGAATATGATTTTAGAACGTAGAAAAACGAAAATAAAAGTATTTGGAAGTTTCAATTGTTATTATAATTATTTTTATTGAACTTGAAAGAAACGCAAGATTTGATGACGGTTTTTGCAAGATTTTTCGGGGACTATTGAATCAAATTTGATGAAATTTGGATATGTGATGTAAAATAATATTTCTGATAAGCTGACAGAGCCCTTTTTCCATTTTTTTCAAAATTTTGAAAAATATTTCTATTTTAATTTTTTTTTTAAATCAGAAAAAGGGCTCTGTCAGCCTGCCAGGAATGCTTTGTTGACCCCCACACCCCTTTCCCTTTCGGAGCTATGACCATTTTATTGCATTATCTTTAAGAATCTTTAATTTCAACGTAAGTGAAGGAAATTTTTTGTTCTTTGGCACAAAAGTTATATCTCATACAGGTGGATTTACAGTAATTCTTTCATCAGTTTTGGTGCACACTCAAGGTGGAGCTCAGGGGCCTCGAGTCCTCTTCTTAAGGTCGGCAAGGAGATTTTTTATCATAAAAATGGCAAAGAAGAGTATGATTTTTTTTAAAAAAAATTTGGCCCTCACTTCGCTCGGGCAGTATTTTAATAACAATTTCTTAGATAAACATACGTCTCTTTAAATTTGAATCAGTTGAATTTGCAAAAATTCTGTCTTTTTTAGTCAGTAAAATAATAACTGAACATTAGTGATTTTTCACTGATTTTGTGTTCCAAAATTGCTAATTTCTCAGTCCATGTCCCATTAAGGAATGTGGCAAGGCTGCCCTCTCTCACCAAGGCTGTTTAACTTGTACTCTGAAGAGATTATGAAAGAAGTGCAAATAGGAAAAATGGGATTGAACATCAACAGAGAAAGAATAAATGAGATAAGCTACGCAGACGACAAGGTAATAATCACCGAAACAAAAGCACAAATGCAGAGGATGATTGACTGGATAAACAGCACTAGATTGAAATACGGAATGAAAATCAATGTAGGCTAGACTAAAGTCTTGAAGTTTACAAAAAACTATGATAAAGAGGTACATATCAAGATTTGGAACACAAGAAATAGAGAACGTAAATGAATCCTGGTATTTAGGGGCGCTGATAAACAACGATGGGAGAGATCAGAAGGAGATTAAAACAAGAATTGGCATAGCAAAAAGTGTGTTCAACAACCTCAAGAAAGTGCTTGGAAATTGAAGCATGGATTTCGACC
This sequence comes from Pseudococcus viburni, assembly GCA_033439095.1. Taxonomy (NCBI): domain Eukaryota; kingdom Metazoa; phylum Arthropoda; class Insecta; order Hemiptera; family Pseudococcidae; genus Pseudococcus; species Pseudococcus viburni. The sequence goes on along the minus strand of JAVBJF010000745.1, from coordinate 41,085 downwards.
TCCGAAAAAGGATAATGAGGTGCTAGGTATGGACAATCCTAAAATATTGTTGCAAAACCTGGACCATGAGTGCGGAATGCGAAAAGATTTCTACCTTTGAAATGTGGTGTTATCGAAGACTACTAAATATCTCATGGAAAGACTAAATAACCAACCAAGTAGTTTTAGCAAGAATAGAAGAAGAATGGAAAGTCCTATTTGAAGATATCAAGAATGGGAAGATGAAATACATAGCGCACAAAATTCGAGAGAATGGCATCTTCATGCTAGCTGTATGGGGGAAACTACAAGGGAAAACAATGAGAGGAAGAAGGCGGTCAGAGTTACTAATAACAAACTCATCAGCCAACTTACCTTGCAAGACCCTGAGAGGTACCATTAAATGCGCAAGGAGCCACCAAATATAGGCGGAGATATAGATATACACAATCTCCTGTTGAGGAGACAGACGCGACGACGACGACGGCAACGTCCCATTTATCAGAAAAAATCGGTAATTTTGAATAAAAAATTAATTAAATCTAGTCATTTTTCAATTTTTCTTCACTAAAATCTGTAGGTATATATTATTTGTTCACTGAAAATACTCCACCTACTCCAGCCTCACTGAATTAACAGGTTACTTCATTTTTTCTTTGAATTTTGATCCCACCCATTTTCTCACAATCTGAGCCCCTCCCTTACACAATTTCTGGGTGCGCCTATGTCATAGATTCACTTAACGTACTCATTTTTGGCGGTTTCGATGTCGCAAGGGCCAAAAATCGCGAAAAATTGTACAGAAATGTTATTTTGGCAGATTTTTCAAATTTTGTGCGTTTTTTGGATAAAGAAATAACCAAATGAAAAAATTGATGCCGAATTCGTGTTTAAGTGGTTGAAATACTTACCTTGATAAACACCCTTTCCGCGTTGGTCACCTAAACACGAATCCGACGTTAATTTTTTCACTTGGTCATTTCTTTCTGTATAAAATGCGCAAAATTTGAAAAATCTGCTTATCTGTGGGTGAAATTATAATAACGCAAGTCAAAAATGCCCATCGAATTCTTAATCACTTCAGATAGGTACCTCGAAATATGGCGAAATATGATTCAAAAATTTATTCGAGGCATGGACGTTTTTTAGTGGAAGAAGGGGCGGAAGGATTTGTAAATAATTTTTACTGGGAAATAATTTCTTTACAATTTTTTTCAAATGAGTTTTTTACAACTTTGAAAATCTTGGAATACCTTAAAGACCCATTTATATAGGCACTGAATTTGTCATTGAAAAAGTTGAACCGTGTTTTTTTACGGAACAGTTTATAATAAGGCACTGAAAGATTTCCTATCCTTTCAATGAAAAGTTAAAATATTTCAACTTTTCACTGACAATTTCAGTGCCTGTATAAATGGGGCCTAAGTGCAATTGTAAAACGATAAACAAAGCGAGTTTTTTTTAAACTTAAAAACAATTGTTCTATTTCTCATGTCATTCAGTTTCCGAAAAAAAAAGTATCCAACCTACTCACTCATTCTAAATCAGTGAAAAGTCATTGATAAACAGTTAAAATTGCAGCAAAGGAAAGATCAGCGAAATTCACTGATTATTCAAAGAATTTCACATATTTGTCAGTGAATTTCATAAATATTACTGAGTTTTCACTGTTTTCAGTGATTTTCTTTCACTGACTCTGACAGGCTTTCAGTGGAAAAATGTTCACTGATTTATTACTGTGCTGCATTTCTTCTGTTTTTCAGTGTTTTTTGATAAATTTCACTGATTCAAAAATGAGAGAGTTGTAAATATTAAAAAAAATTGTTTTCACTTTTTCAACACTTCCAATTCGAAAATTTCAATTTTTATTTCTCAAATTAGAAATAAATTTTTCAAGGGGGTGGAAGAGAATTTCAAAAGTATTTAATCATCAGAAGTTCAGAACTTTCGTTTGGTTCCTCGACTCGATTGAGAGATGATTCTATAAACAATATAGTTCAAAACAAAGACAACAAAATGCAAAATCAATGCTAGATTCGTTAAAAATTGAATAATTGATTTTATTCAGTGCGAAAAAATCTAATATTAAAAGACAAGTGTTAATCTGAGGCTCACTAGATAATAATTTGAAATTTTATGCAGTTTATTCAGTGACATTTGAAAAAAATTCAAAAAAATTGTATTCTCTTATCTACAATTGCCGAAAAGCAGATGCCTTTAAAAATACAAAATAAAAGTAAAAGTACATTTTTACAACGAGCCAATGTCACGACAAAAAATCAGTTTGACATAAAAAGTTCAAAAATTTCTCTAAACTCCATCTCCACTCTCGAATGAGGTAACAATCATTAAAAATTATGCTGGTAAGTTTACGATGCAAATTCCTTTATGCCTTTCCGTCCACTTATTTGGGTCGCCTCGTAGAAAATTACCATTCAGCGATTCTTCAGAAACTCCTTTTATTTTCCCAAACGTTTTTTTGAACTGAAATAAGAGTGATTTTTTTTAGTTATTAGCGTTACCAGTGAGCCTGGTGAGCTTTATCACGTCTCATTTCCACACCTGCTTATTCGAGATGTAATTTACATGCGGGTCTAATGGCAAATCAATAACAACGGCGGTGTACGTTTTTCCCAATTCTTCATCCAGCAATTCCGTTGTATAAGTGTGGTAAATACTTCCATATGGGAAATTTACAAACCAGATGAATGTGAATCCGCAATGGACTTTGGCAAAATCTCCTGGTTTCTTAATTTTCTTTTGTAGGATTTTAGAAAATTCGTCGAATTTTGGATTGGGGTAGTCGCCCTGATTAATTTCACAATATTCCATTAGCTTATAACGTTTGTATGTTATTTCATAGTAGAAAAAACACTTACGGTGGTAACAATTGGAAAGTTTACCACGATCACACCGTCCGAATGCTCCAAAGCGTTTTCATAAGAGCCATATTTAGTATTATAGTAATAAGCTCGCCCTTCCAAATTGTGTGTTCTGTTGGGAAATTAATTTGTAAAAGAGCCCTCGTACATTTAAATGAGATATTGATAAATGGGAAGATTATGTTTAAAACCATTGAAATAAGCGAGCATTTTTGAAATAGAAAAAATATGGTTTCAATTTTTGAAAAATTCATCCGAAGTTTTTCAATCAGTACCAATTAAAAAATCCGTTTTGGAAAATTTTCAAAACGGTCTTACCATAATGTGCAGAGATCTGGCCCAAAACTTCAAATGTACTTAAAACTTACGCATTGCACAAGAAATTCTGCCAATAAAATTGCCCCTTTAGTAATTCATATACTTCGTTGCCTAAAATACCTCCTTTCATGGACGCAACTGTTACAGAATTCACAACCTTTCCATTGACTGCAATTTTAAATTTAATCAAAATAAAATTCTGCTTCCTATTTTGGAATCCTACACCAATCACAGGTCGACGTGGAGAATTCTGTTTGAAGTGTAATAGATGATTTTTATAGTATAGTGAAAAAATTCCATCACCTAAGAGTTTTTCACATTTTTAATTTTTTGTTGAACAGTTTTTCTACTTTTTTTGATAACTTTTGATACTTAATGTCGATTTTTCGAGAGAAGGAAGGGTTCTACGAAAAAAATGAATGGAACATAAATTGTAGAGCGTAAAATTTCCTTTCTGTGAAGTCCAATTCTTTTTTTCTTAGGAGACTTAGATTTTGAGATATTTCGGTTCAAAGTTCATTTTTTTAAAATTGGAAATATCTTGTGAACTAATGCCTCCCAAGATAAAACTAATCGAACTCGACAGAAAGGAAATTTTACGCTCTACGATTTATGTTCTATTCATTTTTTTCCTAGAGCCCTTCCTCTTCTCAAAAAGTCGACTTCAAGTGTCAAAAGTTATCAATAATGTAAAAAAAAAATGTCCAACAAAAAATTCAAATTGTGAAAAATCCTCGGATGATGGAATTTTCGCACTATTTTATTTTGTGATCAGCGTGAAAAATACTATAAAAATCACCCATTAAACTTCAAACAGCATTTCAAAAGTTTAAAGACGTCGACCTGTGTTATGATTAGTCCCTTACGTGATTGTGACGTTTGATTAACCAAGCACGTTTCATCCAAAGCTGCGAAAACGATCAAAGGTTTATATTTAACCAGCTTGGAAGTAGTTTCGATTGCTGTTTTAATAGATTCAACGTAGATGTGAGATTTATCTTTAGGTATAACTTCATCGAGTGGATTTTTCGATTCGAGTGAACTAGATGCACCTTTGACAACATTGACAATTTTTTCGACCGGACTATCAATCAAGTTGGTTTTTATACCTGAAACGAAACTGTTTCGAAAAAACGAAATTTCAATTAATATGTATAAGAAGAATCGACACTTTGGATACATTGCTCTAATACGATGAATTTCTAAAATTAAACTGTATGTAGGTCTAGGTACTCGATTGTATTTGAAACTTCGTGGGTATTGTTTTCCTTCGAAAATTCGTACCTGCATTAGGTACAAACTGCTATCTCTCTGATTTACGATTTGCGATGTATAAACATTCGATAACCAGAACACACACGTGTTCCTATTTTGACAGAAATTACAAAATATAACATATTATTATGTAAAATAATCGTTTGATATACATACAATTTCGACGCGTATTTTTCTACTTTCCTGAAAATTTCAAATGCGTTACAAAACAACAACACAATGATAAAGTCTGTATGGAAAAAATGATTGACGCTAAAGTAGATATTAAATGCTTCCTTTTATTAAGTTTCATAGGTGGGTTATTCTACCAAAACTGTCGCATTTCCAGTACATATATGAAATTTGAAAAATAAAAGCTGAATTTCTTCAATTTTTTTGGTGGAGATTGAAAATGTATACGTTCGAGACACCGTTTTTTGTATTTAGCTGAGTTCATAGCCCCCAGGGGAGGGTGTGGGGCGATTTCTAATTTTTGGTATACATGACTATGGAATTTCCATCGTCGTGGATTTCACGAAAATGGAAAATACATTAAGGTGGAGCACGAAAAAAAAACATACCTCGTATTTTGACCAAACTAGGTAGGGTTGTTGGGTTACTATCGAAGACTACCCAAAAAAAATTGAGCCCCTCAGGTGAAAGTGGGAGGGATCTAGGGGTCCCCAAAGGGCATCTACTTTTGAAAAAAACGTGATTTTTTGTGATTCTAGGCAAGTAAGAATGGCGTGAGGTTCATGAAACAGCACTAAAAAGGTGCGATTTGAGTTTCTACATCTCCCTGAACCGTTTCCACCCTTCTCGGATCAAAGCTCTTTCTGCTACCAGGGGATCGAAAAGTTGCAGATCGCGAAATTCAAATATTGTGAAATTTTCGCTGGTTCCAAGTTATTTATTTTTGCGCCGGATAATTTTACTTTCTTTTTCAAAATAAATTTTTGAAGATAATTTTCAAAATTTTCTCGATCAGTGTAGCCAATTGCAAATTATGCAAGGCAAATTATTGGAATTCGCGTTGATCTGATCATGTTGTATCTTACCATATCTTATCCCTGGAAAAATTCAGAATTTTTTTTGTTTTTTTATTAATCAGAAACAAACTGAGGTGAAAATTTTTCGTACCACACAAAATCCCTGATTTTTAATGATGAAAAAATGAATTTCGAGACTTGAAGCAAAATTATCGCGAAAAGGTTGTTAATCGGAGTATTTTGACCTACTGAACAAGAATATGAGATTGGTTTTTTCATTTGGCAATTTCTTCTCCAAAAAATTATTCATTTTCAAGTTAAAATTTCGCATCTCAAACAAAAAATGACGAATTTTCAGGGAAGAAATGGCCAAATGAAAAAACCAATCCCATATTCGTGTTCAGCAGGTCATGATACCCCGATAAACATCCTTTTTGCGATAATTTTGCTATCGAGTTTCAAAATTCATTTTTTCAATGAAAAATCAGGAAAAAAGTGAATTTTATGACTATACGAATCCCTTGTTAGTTTCTTGATCTGGTATTACCTATCCGCATAAAACACTCAAAAAATGTGCTAAAATAGCGTCATTTCTATTTCGTTTTTCGAAATTTTCAGCAATTAGTTGATATGTAAAATTTTTGCTCACCCTGAATTAATTTTTTTTGCACCGGGTAATTACTTTACCTTTTTTTTTTATTTCGAATTATAAACTCGATAATACATATACTGTTGAAATTTTATTTAGATTAATTTTCAGCTATTGGAGTATCGTGGTTTACAAGCGACTGCACTAGTAGTACGGAAAATTTTCTTCATAATTTGCTTCTGATAATTGAGAAAAAAAAAAAAAGGGTTTCGTGATTCACAAGAGACTGCACTGGTACGAAAAATTTTCTCCCCAATTTGTTTATAATTAATGAAAAAACAAAAAAAATTGTGAATTTTTCCAGGGATAGGATGTAGTAAGATACAACATGATCAGATCAACGAGAATTCTAATAATTTGACTTTCACAATCTGCAATTGGCTACACTGATCGAGAACATTTTGAAAATTATCTTCAAAAATGTATTTTGAAAAAGAAGGTAAAATTACCCGGCGCAAAAATGAATAACTCGGAGCCAGCGAAAATTTCACAATACCTATTTGAATTTTGCAATCTGCAACTTTTCGACCCCCTGGTAGCAGAAAGAGCTTTGATCCGAGAAGGGTGGAAACGGTTCAGGGAGATGTAGAAACTCAAATCGCACCTTTTTAGTGCTGTTTCATGAATCTCACACCATTTTTATTTGCCCGGAATCACAAAAACCGTGTTTTTTCAAAAGTAGGTGCCCTTTGGGGACCCCTAGCTCTCCCCACTTCCACCTGGGGGGCTCAAATTTTTTTTGGGGCCATCTCCGATAGTGACCCAACAACTCTACCAAGTTTGGGGAACTATAGAAAAATTTTCACGCGAACCTCTCAAAAATTAGGGGAAAGCTGAATTTCGCATTATTTGTTCAGAATGGCCTCCCAAACATACTCCTAATTTGTGCACCCCGCAACTTGCCGGCTACCCCCGCAAGAGGTCAATAACCTTTGCGGATATACGTTTTTTGACTGTAGCGCAGAAAGGAAGGATCTGAGAGCAAAAAATTATGAAATAAAAAATATTCTACGTAAAATTTTCTACAAATTTGACCAGTTCAGTTGTTCCCAAAATTGTGACATTCGACTTACAGTGAGGGGTTAAACTTTTCAGATTTCAAAAAATTTGAAAATATCTACCTTTTCAAATATAACCTGAAGCTAAGATGTGCTCAAAAATATTCGGTCAAAAGTTGTACCCCCGGAACTTGCTCACCACCCCCGCAAGAGGTCAATAACCTTTGCGGATATACGTTTTTTGACTGTAGCGCTGAAAAGAAGGATCGGAGACCAAAAAGTGGTGAGATAAAAAATATTCTACGTGAAATTTCCTACAAACTTGACCAATTTAGTTGTTCCCAAAATGGTGGCATTCGACTTTCAGTGGGGGTTAAACTTTTCAACTTTTAAAAAATTTGAAAAAATCAGCCATTTCAAATGTAACCTTACGCTAAAATGGGCTCAAAAATATGCTGTCAAAAGTTGCACCCCCGCAATTTGCACACCACCCCCATGAGGTCAATGGCTCTAGCGTGTATGCAGTTTTCAGCTGTAGTGCTGAAATGATGGGTCGGAGAGGAAAAAGTCGTGGAATAAAAATGGTTCTACATTGAATTTTCTATAAACATGACCGGTTCAAATGTTCTCAAAGTTGTAATTTTTTCCCTACAGTAGGGGTTAAACTTTTAAACTTCGGAAAAATTTGTAAAAATCTGTAATTCTAAAGAAAGACTACATGCTAGGACCAAGTTTGAAAAATTTAACCCCCACTGTAAGTCTAATGTCACCATTTTGGGAACAACTTGACCGGTCAAGTTTGTAGGAAATTTCACGTAGAATATTTTTTATCTCGCCACCTTTTGTTCTCCGATCCTTCTTTTCGGAGCTACAGTCAAAAAACGTATTTATTGACCTCTTGCGGGGTGGAACTTTAGAAAGGATATTTTTTTGAGCACATCTTATCTTCAGGTTATATCTATTTAAAATGAGAGATTTTTTCAAATTTTTTGAAATCTGCAAAGTTTAGCGCCCACTGTTATTCGAATGTCACAATTTTGGGAACAACTGAACTGGTCAAGTTTGTAGGAAATTCTACGTAGAATATTTTTTATCTCGCCACTTTTTGCTCTCCGATCCTTCCTTTCGGCGCTACAGTCAAAAAACGTATATTTACAAAGGTTATTGACCTCTTACAGGACTAGCCGGCAAGTTGCGGAGTGCACAAATTAGGAGTATGTTTGGGAGGCCATTCTGAATAAATAATGTGAATTTCAGCTTTCCCCTAATTTTTGAGAGGTTCGCGTGAAAATTTTTCTATAATTCCTGGACTAAAAATCCGAGATATGTTTTTTTTCGCGCTCCACCCTAAAGTACATGTAGGTTTAAGCCTTTAGAACAACTTCACAAAGTTTCAGTGCTTGAAATTAATTTTTAGATGTTCTGGAATAAAAAGTATGAGCGTTCCGCCTTAACCTTTCAACCACTGGCACGTTACCTCACGTTGACACTGAAAATATTTGAAGACAAGTATAAAAAATGAATGCTTACAATCTTCTCATCGATGGCCGTAGATATTTATGCGTTAAAAGTCATTGTCAAGGCGAATTCGCGTAACTATTTTAATTACGGCCATCGATAGGTGAAGACAACAATAATTAGCCACCGAGTGAGTCAAACAACATGGACAATTTTTAAACACATTTTTATAATTTTAATTACCTATTATTTACGCGTTCAGATAGTACACTTGTACAGAATCATCGCCCACGTCCGCGTACGAGCTAACTACTTGTTATTTTGGAGACATTTTTAATTTTTAATTTTTTTAAATTGTAACTTTGCTATATTTTTTCAATGTCTTACTGCGATGCAATTTATTGAATTTTGAAAAAAAACGGACGTAGATGAATGGGAAAATGTAAAAAAAATTACCATGTATTCCTGATTATCTAATCTAAACATGAGCTGATTAAATTTTGCTGCAAAAGTGAAATTAGAATCAGAGAAAACCCAAAATGACTTTTGCCAATCAAAAATTGTCATTTTGGTTCTTTCCAATTTATCCGGTCAAAAAACGTGGTAAAAATGTCAGCCAGATTGGTTCGTGTATTTAAAAAAAACTGAGGAACGAAAATAAATATTACTCAATATTCGAATTTTTATTCCAAATTCATGAAATTTCTTCCAAATAACTCTTGAAAAATTGATTTTTTTTCTAAAAATCGCGAATTTTTCAAATTTTTGCCCGAAATTTCAGCTTTATTTGGACTCCTTTTTCTTCAATAGTTTTCGCCCTCGTCTCCTTTTGCTCGATAAATTTACATGTTCACCCGATGAGAAATCCAAGAAAAAATTCGATCTCAAAATAATTATTTGATCTCTCCCCTTCTAATACTTGTATGCGATTCTTTTTTGTCTAATAAGGAGTATCTACTTTGCGGAAAAGAGGTCTGGAAAATTCACGAAAATTGGTCTGGAATGTTTGGAAAAGTCAGAGAAAATCAGTTCTGAAAATTGTAAAATAGAGCCCACCCAGATTAAGATTTTCGTGAATTTTTTGATGGGGGGGGGGGTCATCAACTTGGGATTTTTTAGTAAATCAAAAAAGTAGAACGAAAAAAACACGAGAAACCCGAATTTTAGTTTTTTGATTTCAGTACGAACTTTGTTTCAGGTAACAACTAGCAATCATGATTTCTCTTTCACTGTTTCATCCATATTTCTCCTCGCGTGTATATAATTCGGAAAGAAACCCACTAAATACATGATTCCGAATTCGCCCTTCTTCGAGATCCCTGCTCACTTGAAAATATCGGGATTGTTAAAAAAAAACGCGTATGTCGAAACCACCACTACGTATTACACCGAGAAATCATATCGTATGGAACGAACCGACCTCACATTCGTTCCACTTTTTCAAAAATACACTCGTATCTTGTCTAGTGGAAGCAATAAAACAGAACCGCGAACGAGAACATAGCGACTTAGGAAATGCTACAGATCCACGCAAGGTACATACGAAAAAAAAGTAAACCTCGCAAGAGGGAAATTTTCAGCACGCAGGAGGGAAGCATAAAGAAAGAAGAAAATGAGCTCGCATATTTTTTATCGTTAGACAGTGAAAATTGGGATATGATTATGAGATTCCACTTTCGGTTTCGGCGGCGCCCTTATATTCTGCGACAGTGTTTTCTGCCATTCTGTGTAGGTTTTTTCCTATTCTTCGTTTTTTTTTGTCTTAAGTGAATAATTCTGTCGAATATAACGTTCCAACTTGGTATACGAAATTTTCAAGAAATGGGTCCTCTTTTCCTCAGCTTGTTATCTGTACCGCGGTGTAGGGTAATAAATCTTGAACGCGTGTAAGCACAATATAAAAATCGCGTAAACAAATTTTTTATGAGAACAATTCATATTTTTGTGGTATACTAGAGGCGAGAGACTCCGGATGTTTGGGGCCAGCAGCGAAGTATATCGTGGCGTATATGAACTTACATTATGACGAAAACTTTCAGTGTGTTTCCTGGTGGTACGATTGATTTTAGAAATTTTTAGTTTCAGGGCTGAATCTTCTGATTAAAAATTCCAAGCCAACAATTCAGAATGAAACTGATTTATGGAACGTTCGAGAATTAAGTTTTAATTGTGCTACTAAAATCCTTTGATTATGAAATGTGGGTTCTCGATTCGAGTCCAACGTTCCTTTCTTAAAGATTTGAGTTCTCGTGCTTGATAAATAAAAAACATATATCTTCATTTTGAAGTCGGACTCGTTCGGTTGAATATTTTGAAAATCCATAATGGCCTGGCTCAGGAACTGTGAACAAGTTGAAAATTTCAATGGAGAGAAGAATTTATCAAAAAATGAAAAAAAATACCAATCAGCATGGTCAAAAAATTAGAAATTCATCAAGACTGGACCGAAACTCTCCTTTAATAACATGAATAAGTAGGTATAAGTATTTTTAGCGTGGGTGAGAGATTCTGAAAATTAAAAAAAAATCGAAGACTGGATTTCAAGAGCAAATTCTTAAAAAACCAATGAAATTTTCTCAAAAAATGTTCACGTAATATTTTTCATAGTTTTTTAAAGCCTGACACAACGATATCAAATTCAATTGACAACTGTTCAGAAATTTCGAAAAATCGACTGTTTGAAGACAGAATTTTAAAGACCAGTAAAATTTTTAATAATTTTTCTCAAGCCTAGCAAAATATTAAGAAAAAATTTTCGGCAATTTTGAAAACCAAAAATAATAGTTTTCACTTTTCACTTTTCACTTTATTAAAATAAAACAAAGGTACTTATAAAAAATTTTGGGAATTGAAAAATATATTAATGTATTCAAAAAATGTAGCCTCGGACGAAGAAAAAGGGTTAGTGTTCAAATTTTTTAAAATAGGAATTGGAAAGAGCACTAAATTTCCTATTTAAAAAATGTATTTTTTAAAAAAATTTTGAACACTAATCCTTTTTCTTCGTACCTACTGAGTCAGAAGTGTCGATGATTTTTTTTTTGAGAATGGCAATTTTTGTTGAATTTTCAGTCAGGTAGCAGAATTAGGTAATAATTTAATGGGTTTTGTTAAAATGTAACTTTGAACTTTTTCCACGTAGAAAATGGGGTAACTTTGTTAAAATGTCAAATGGTATTCAAGGCCTGCTGATTTTATTTCATGATTTCTTGACATAGGTAGGTACTGATATTTTAACTTTCTGAGATTTAAATGGAAGTATATATTACAAAGAATATTTGAGTCTGCAAGACATGACAAAATTAATTTTCAAAAATTTCAACTTTATTCACCCCCATTTGAAAAATTGGGCATGAATAAATTTTAATATAAAATCATCTACGCTTTTATCACACCTTTTTACTACCCAAACCTACGGTTTCGAGTAGAAAATGTTTTCCCCATATCCAAAAGTATGTAAAATCACATTAAATTGCAATATGAAATCGTTCCTAATCATATCATAACGACCTCTGTCCAAATTTAGTGAAAAAGGATCTTGTTTTTTTTTTAATGCCACCATAGTTAGATATACTTAGCTGAGTTTTGAATGCTAAATTATCATATCTTGAGTGATTTTCACAATTTTTCATGCATTTATATGTACAGTTTTACCCAAGTTTTGCGTTACTTATTTGATAGATGATGCCAATTGTCACGATATTTTAAAGAAATTTCAATGCCAATTGCCAATTGGCCATTTTTCAATAAATTTTGAACCACTTTTTCTGGTTGAAGTGTAATAGTACTTAGTAGTATATTTATCATGGTGTCTAACGATCAAGCTAATTCAAAGCCAAAATAAGTGAAGCTTTTATCCAAGAGGTCAAGCTGGTCATGCAGAATCAAGTTTTTTTTCAAAAGATTGGAAAAAATTCTCATTTTGAATCAAATTTGTTTGAGTTTGTTCGTAAAAAATTTTATTTAAAAGTTCATTGTGATTTTTTTAAAATTATATTGGTTTAAATTTTTCGTACAAATTTAAATTTAGAAGCTCATTGCAATTTTTTTTGAATTATATTTGTTTGAAGTTTTTCGTAAGAATTATTTGTTTTTTTTGGAGGGAGAGAGGTGGCCCATTAAAAAGTCAAAAAAAGTCGTGCCAAAAGTCATGCAAAAAAGGTGAAGTGAAGTCAAGCCTTTTGCTTCACAAATTTTGTTAGACACTTTGATTATGGTATTTACCTAGATATCTAATGTACATACAGGGTGTCCCGTGAGTGAAGGATGATACTTAATTTTCAGATACAACAGGGTATCACTAAAAATAATATCAGATGGACATATTGCCTATCTTGATAATTGAAGGGGCAAATGCTGTTCCCAAAAATCATGAAATTTTTTTTACAACCCTGAGAATGGATAGTACGTTGAAAAATGAACAAATTTTGTTCTGAAGACTTTCTGCTTAACATCGAAAATGAAGGAGCTACGGGTCATTCAAAATGAGTAGGCTTCAAAAAATTTTAAAATTTTCTCAATTTTGAATGACCTGTAGTCCCTTTATTTTCGATGTTAGGTAAAAAGTCTTCGGAACCAGGGACGTACCGATAGGGGGGGGGAGCTTCCCCCGACGGAATTTTTTGCTTGTGAGTTGGGAAAATTGAACATTCTGATGAAAAAGGCCTTTTTTGGGCCTTAAACACACAATTTTTTTCAAATTTTCGCCCTCGCTTCGCTCGGGCATAAACAACATTACAATTATAAATGAATTATTTCAGTCAATAATGCAAAAAAAAGTTTCCTCCCTTAAAAATCTTTCTGTTATTCCAAGTCTTTGTAGGTACTCACTTTCCACCCTCCGAAAAAAACTTCCGACGTCATTGTATCTACTTGATAAATCAAGTTGGAAAATTAAAATTTTAAGCTTAAAAATTGAAATCAGGGGTATCGAGAGACCTCATTCTAAGTCCTCGAAAAAAATTTTGGTGGAAAACGTCCCTTTTTAGAAAATTGATCCATCCGTGAAATCACTTCTCAAATTTAAATTTTTTAGAAACTTTGGCCTCGCTATGCTCGGCCTGATTGTTTTCATATTCTTACTTTTTCATAATTCAAATCCTAGAAAAGTCATTTTTTCGTTTTTTTTCCTCACAATTATTACAACTAATATTCATTATATTTTTTCTCCACAGAACTTATTTTAGACGTTTAAAAACCAATTTTTCAAAAGCTTTGGTCTCGCTGCGCTCGGCCTCTTTGTATTTATTCTTAAATAGTTTCAAAGTAAAAGTGACAAATTTTTTATTCAAGTTGGTTAATCCAAAACACGATTTTATTGCACTTTGAATTGGAAGTTTTCAAAAATTTTCGCCCTCGCTTCGCTCGGGTCAAATTCATTTTTCTCATATTCACATTGAAATGCAAATTTTTTCAAATTAAATTATAATTATTTTGAAATTTTTTAATCTCGTTTCAATCAAGATAAATACCTTGCTTCGCTGAGGACAAATGGACAATTTTATGATAATAATCGCTGGTTTATAGTTGGGAATTTTAAGAATTTGAGTTGGGATTTTCATCAAATTCCCCCCCCCCCCCCCTCTGGGAAATACCTTCGGTACGCTACTGTTCGGAACAAAATTTGTTCATTTTTCAACGTATTATCCATTACTTTGGTTGATTTATTTTTTTAGAATTTTTTATAAACATTTTTTTTGTACCCCCTTCAATTTTAAAGTCAGGCAAAAAGTCACAAGTAGAAAATTTGTTCATTTTTCAAAGTACAATCCATTCTCATGGTTGTAAAAAAAAATTCGTGATTTTTTGGAAATAACATTTGTCCCTTCAATTGTCAAAATAGGCAACATGTTCATCTCAGGTATTTTTTGTGGTACCCGGTTATATCCAAAAATTAAGTATTATCGTCTATTAAATACAGGGTGTTCCGTCTCAATAGTAAAACCCCTTGGCCAGTAATAGTGCAACACCAACTGAGTCGATGTAAGTAGGTTTGCCTACCATTGGAATTGAAGGGGCAGATTTATACACTTCGAAAAAATTTTTTTTTTCAATTTCGTTTGTCACCTTTGGCCGTGCGCTACTCAACAACCAAGATAGGTAGGAAGTTGCGCTTTGCGGCAACGTGTAGCCCACTCTCTCTAGAATTTTTCTATGCGGTTGATAATTTTTGTAGGTGAACTAGGGTGGGTGTACCGGGGCAAATATTCAAAAAAAACATGAAAAGAAGTTGATGATTTTTTCTATTTTTGTGAATAACTAAAAAAGTTGTCCTCTTCTGCTACCATTATTAGCAATTTTTCTTGAAGAAAAAATTTCGATCTTTCCAATGGCGCAACCCCCACTCCTCTATCATGCTCCAATCAAAAGTCACGAACTTTTAATTTTGAAGAAAAACACAAAAAAGACTTACTTTTTTGATTTTTCAAATTTCAAAAATTCATATCTTTGTAACAAATTGAGACAGGTAGATGAGGTTTGCAGCATTGAACTTACCAAGTATTATACTATCCAAAACAAAAATTGTATCTTCAAATTCTTCATTAAAAAAATTTTTTGATAAAAAAAATTTGTTTAAAAATTTTTATTTGAAAAATTGAAGTATATCATTCCAACATTATGAAGCGTAACACTTGGTAAGTTCAATGCTGCAAACCCCATCTACCTGTCTCAATTTGTTACAAAGATATGAATTTTTGAAATTTGAAAAATCAGAAAAGTAAGTCTTATTTGTGTTTTTCTTCAAAATTAAAAGCTCATGCTTTTTGATTGGAGCATGATAGAGGAGTGGGGGTTGCGCCATTGGAAAGATCGAAATTTTTTCTTCAAGAAAAATTGCTAATAATGGTAGCAGAAGAGGACAACTTTTTTAGTTATTCACAAAAATAGAAAAAATCATCAACTTCTTTTCATGTTTTTTTTGAATATTTGCCCCGGTACACCCACCCTAGTTCACCTACAAAAATTATCAACCGCATAGAAAAATTCTAGAGAGAGTGGGCTACACGTTGCCGCAAAGCGCAACTTCCTACCTATCTTGGTTGTTGAGTAGCGCACGGCCAAAGGTGACAAACGAAATTGAAAAAAAAATTTTTTTCGAAGTGTATAAATCTGCCCCTTCAATTCCAATGGTAGGCAAACCTACTTACATCGACTCAGTTGGTGTTGCACTATTACTGGCCAAGGGGTTTTACTATTGAGACGGAACACCCTGTATACATCCTGTATAATCCATTTTTACTTGCTTCTTACCGCTCAACCTCTTCAATGAAAAAAATTTAATTATTTTTTTTCAGCAGTGAGTCTGAGTTTGAATTTTGTACATATTATTATGTTTCATAAATGAAACGAAAAAGCTAATTCCTCGAAAATGTGCATCACCTATTGAGTTTTGTCACCAAAAAATATAGGTATACGAGTGCGAAATCTATGTGTCGAATTGGAAAATTAAAACCTGTGTTTTCTTCGATTTTTATGGCTGATTTATTTTTTTAGAATTTTCGTTCTGAAAATTAAATATTTTATGTTAAATGCATTTGGTGTAAATTTTTCAGATTTAATTTTTAAGTAATAACGAGAGTAGTTTCTAAATAAACTTGTTAATTTTTTTCAGGCTTTCAAACCTTATGATGGACGAAGATTTATCTCAAAGAATCAATGTTTGAATACGTAAGTACCTTGTTCAATTTTATTTAGGTTTAACCTATTTTTAAAACTACTTACTTGATATCTAACTACTCAAGTATATCTGAGAACGTATCAATTCTGCTGTGAAAGTATCTGCTTATTAACGCGTATGATATGAATAAGTACTTACATGACGTCTAAATGACTCTGTGTGTCAGTATACATTTGTATAAATACGACATCATCGACGATTACGAATTTTATTTACGTTGCACTAACATACTAACATTGAAATAATCGAGCAAGGAGGAAAATTCTCGATAAATTGGGTTTCGTTGTCAATTTTTGCAAAGTTCCTTTTTTACAATCCACATTTGTTCTGCAACATGGATTACTTAGGCCTGCATTTTTTTTTCAATTTATTTCTGCGTAATTAACACCCATAAGTGATTCTGATCTGCTTTTCAGAGCTGGGTTGAAATATGTTCCAAGTTTTTCTCCATCACAGTAGGTTTTTTCAAATTTAAATTTTTTGTTACAAAAATTTGTTTTACATTTTTTGATAACTTTCAATACTTGAATTTGATTTTTTGGACAAAGGAAGGGTTTTTTGAAAAAAATGAATGGGACATAAATTATCGAGCGTAAAATTTCCTATCCTTAGAGTCGATTAGTTTTATCCTAAGAAGCGCAATTTTCGAGATATTTTAGCCAAAAGTTCAAAGTTCAATTTTAATCTTATTGAAAATATCTCAGAAACTAAGCCTCCAAAAAATAATTGGATTGCACAGAAAGGAAATTTCACGATCTAAAATTTATGTCCTATTCATTTTTTTCGTAGAACTTTTTTTTTTTGCTCAGAAAATTGATTTCAAGTGTCCGGAGTTATCAAAAATTGTAAAACAATTGGCAAAAAATTCAAATTGTGAAAAATCCTGACGTGTTGGAATTTTTAAACAATTTTTCCCATGATCAGCGCAGAAAATCCCATCAAAATCACCCATTAAAATTTAAAGCAGGCTTGTGTTACACTTTATCGTGCCATGTTTTATGATAGGTATTAATTGCCATTTCGAGATACGTCAATTTTAATTTTTCTGATAGAATATCAATACAAAGTACATCACGTACGAGTGCTCTCGGTAAAACTTTTACCTCGACGTTTTAAATGTATTTACGTCGACTGACTCGCAGAAAAAAGTTCGCTTATTTGAACATCGAATACGTAATAGTTACACTCGAGCTTAGAGCGCGCGCGACTGCTTTCGTTGGAGTCATGAAGTACGACATTAGTTGAAATAATAGTTGGTAGGAAGAGTAATATTTGATATTGTACTCTTTCTTACCTAAATACGTGTTCGAAACGAGCAAAAATCAAATAATTTATATTCACGTGTGATCAATTAAATAGACTGGTGCTAATTAAAATTAGATTTGACGGCGTCTATGGCGCTGAGAATAGTTTTTTTGATTTTCTCCAGCGGTGAGTCATCGAAGGCCGAATGCATCTTGATGTATACGTCGGAGAAATTAACATCGACGTTTTCCACGTGCAAGTCTCCGTTAACATTCTGGAAAAGAATCGATTGGGTTGAAGAAATGATTAAAAAATTACGAGTAGGCCTGAGTAGGAGTGTGAGAAAACTTACAAAAAGGGCTAAAAATCTCATGGTATCCTTGAGACCTGCTATAAAGGTGGTTTTCAGCTCTGGCGAAATATTAGGATATGTGATGGCGATCAAGTTATCGATATCTTTTTGCAGTTTTGCCTCTTGGGCTTCTGTCAGATCTGGGTATTTCATGTATTTGGTGTATTTCAAAAAAGCTGGCACGTCCATTCCGTCTATTTTAACGGTATCTCCCTGCGTAAACATGGAAAAAATAGCAAGAGGGTGTTAGGAGGAATTTTGAAGGATTACAAATGATATCGTTTGAATTTCAGTACTCACCGGAGTGAGGATTTTCTGGCTGATGATGGAATCTTCTCCGCGACGACTCTGCAAATAAAATATACACAAGTGCAGTATGCACAAGTATGAAATTAATTTCAAGGTAATTTTTGATTTCTCAGGCGTGATTTTTCAGAACATTTTTGCCCTTGATTCGCTAAAGCAATGTTTTTTTCTTCGTTTAGATAAAATATCTCTGCATGTGGAAAATTCTTTTTTTAATGAGGTCTTTTTTCAATATTGTGCTGGACAATTTTTTTTTCGTTTTCTGGTGTTGAAATTGTTACCATCTACATAAGAAAATTCCACGGATAAGTACCTACACTTCAGGGACCAAATTCAAAAATGTCAAGAACGACTGAATCGTTCTTAATGTCGAATCGTCGAATCATTGGCGTCCAAGTTTTTTTCCAAGTCTTATCTACATTTTTTTCCACTAAAGTTTTCTTTCAAGTTTTTCTCGATAAATTCTCAACATCTTTTTCAATTCCATAATTTTTTTGTTGGTTCAACATTTTTTTCCTCGAAGTCAAGATTTTTCCTTTGAAATTTTGTTCAACCCCAAAATCTCAAGAATTTTTTATATTACTCGTATAATTTTAAAATATTTTTTCAGTTTAATTTTTTCCAAACTTTTTCAAAGGCTTTTAACTATGAAATTTTGAGTTTTTTCAATTCAGATTTTTCACAAATTTTATTGTTCAATTCCAAAATTTTTCAATTTTTATTTCAAAGGCTCTCATCTGGCGTGGTCAGGAGGTCATTTGGCCTCTGGTGGAACTTGATGAACATGTTTATGCCATTTGATTTGTCTTGGTAGAAGATAATTTTAGAATGCATGAGCGAATTTTTATCTCATGGGAGGGGGGCTGAGGCCCCAAAATACGTGATTTCCTTGCTAAAAATTCCATCTCTGCGAGTTTTCAACCGATTTTTTCAACTGGGCTCTTGAGTAGCGATACTAGAGAGGAGTATCTTGAAATTTTTTCAACCACTTTAATGACCTTGAATTTGACTTTGAAAATTTTAAATTGTCCCGAAGGACACAATTTTGGAATGAACAGAAAAATAATTTTTTTCTGAAGTTTTTCAATTATATTTCACACCTTTCAGAATTTTTTCAAGTGGTGGAACTTGTTCAAATATTCGAACCTGAGATCGGGGTGCTGAATTTTTTTTTTGGTTGTACTTCTACATCTAAATAATCCTTCACGTGAATTTGAGCGAAATCAGTGCAAAACAATTTTCTTCCTCGTAAAAACAATTACAAAAAACACGATTTTTGTTTTTGAAAACCAAAAGATAACATACTTGCCTAAAGAAATTATTTTTGAACCGAGGCCGCGTGTTTTTAAAAATTAAACCATTCTATAGAATTAAAAAACAAAAAGTGGCAAATTTAAAATGATTTTTCAAAAAAAAATTCAAATTTTTGGTTTTAAAGAAAAATTGTAATTTTTGAAAAAAATAGTCGTATTTAGAAAAAAAAATACGACAAATAACGAAAAAAATCGTAATTTTTCGGATTTCTACAAAAAAAACTAAGAAAATGTTCCCCTCTGAAAAATTTGTAAAAATTAAAATCTGGTAAAATCCAAAACATTTGGACTTTTGAAATAAAAATTTGAAAAAAGAAATTGAAAATTTGAAAAAATTGAGAAATTATTACAATTTGAAAAAATCTTGAGAGAAATCTATTGAGAAAAAAATTGAAGTTGAAAATGATTTGAACTGGAAATTAAAAAAAATAGTTGGAGGTAGAAAGAAACGTCGGATGTCAAAGATTCATAGTACATACGGTACCTCAGTAAACGCGTCAATCGTATATAACTTTTTTGAGTTTGATGCCTAAAGCGTATCCGCAAAAAAATTTTGTCGGTGAAAAATTTTTATTCCTAAAATTGTATCTCCCCTTCTCAATATTGATCCGAGTCTGTAACTAACCCAGTGACGTGCCGATAGGGGGGAGGGGGAGCTCCCCCGAGGAAATTTTTCACTTGTGAGTTGGAAAAATTGATCATTTCCACACATCAGTTGGAAAAATTGGATAGTTGGGATTAATTTTTCTGATGAAAAATAATAAATAAAATGATTATTTTAAAAGTTGGAAATCAACAAAATTTTCACTTGTTCCAACTTAAAATTGGTAATTTTACCTACTTGAAAATGGTAAATTTCCCGACTCAAAATTGGTTATTTTTCCAACTCAAAATTGGTCGTTCTCCCAAGTGATGAGTAAAAATGTCAGTTGGGACGATTGGTATTAATTTTTTAAATGAAAAATGAATAAATAAAATGGTTAGGTACCTATTTTAAAAGTCGGAAATTGAAAAAAAATTCACTTGTTAGTTGGGAAAATCCCAACCTCTTCCAACTGAAAATTGATCATTTTCCCAGCGAAGAATTAAACCGTTGAAATAAATGATTTTTTTAGGAAAAAATTGATTAATTACTTTGCATTTTGAAAATTTTCACTCGTCAACCAAACATTTTTTATAGAAGACCTGCTTTCAAAAGTGGCCTAAGTCAATTTTTGAATAAAATTACTTAGTCAATTTGGAAGGGTCATAGCTCGTAACGATCAAATTTTTTGGAGATTGAAACTTTCTCCCCTTTCAGAGTAGAAGCAGTCGATTTTTCATTAAAGTTTATTCTTCCAAAACACTATTTTATTGCACATTCAATTCGGGGGTTTCTAAAATTTTCGCCCTCGCTTCGCTCGGGCCTAATCCGTCTTTCTATTCTTTACACTGAAATTACAAAATTTTATTGATGTAAAATTATAATTTTTCTTCGAAATTCCACCCTTTCTTCGCTCAAGGCAAATGAACTATTTCGTATATTTTTTCAACTACAATAATATTGCTTGTAGGTATGTAGGTTTGAAAAAAAATAAAAATTTGGAGTAACCAATGAAAAATTTATTCAGATTTTTCATCTTAAAAAGGGTTTTATATAGTAATGGGTTGTAAAAATTTCAAAGTTCGAAAAAATGATGAAAACGAGTAAAAAAATCAAAAAACCTCACGTGCTTTGGGAAAAATTAGTACCTACATGAAAATTAAAAAAAAATCATCCGGAAAAGTTTGAAAAAAATTGGTTCGCAAATTTGAATCTCACCCCCTCCCCCGTAATTCTGATATCGCCTATATGTAGTTGAGAATTTTGAAAATTTGAGTTTTAATTTTCACCTCCCCCCCTGGGAAATTCTTTCAGTACGTCACTGAACTAACCCAACATAATCGTAAAATAAACAATTTACGCACCAGATAAGACGCTTCAGCCATCTCCCCTAGCACAACAACGGCAATCTCGACGGTCCCATAGCCTTCGTAATACATCGTCGCAGCTTCCCACATGATTTTGGACAAGGCCATTGTGAAGTACACCTGATCGACGATTCCGGTACCGGGCATGAAAAACATAACGATCCTCATCAGCGTTGACGCGTTTGCCAGGTACGAATTGTTGGAAGGATCAGAGAACACGTTGAACATGGACATCAAATTATTCGCAGATTTATCCGAAGGTGACAAATATTCCAGCAATTTGTAAGGTGAATATACAGGAGTGTTCGAAGACCCGAACCAATTGAACCAGCCAGAATTGGTATTTGCGTCGGGAGAAATAACAGTTGGGGTAGGTGGGGCTGGTACATTGGTGCTGCTGGTGGTAACCGCATCAGAGGTAGGTACATCTGCAGCGTATGGAGTTGCTGAAGGTGCGGTCGTGACCCCTGTGTCTGTTTTGATATTGGCGGAATTAGCTGCTGCGTCTGCGTTGATTGTGGTATCGACGGAGACTGTATCGGGGGTTTTGAGGGATGTGTCGGTTCCAGATAGAGATGGTAGAAAAGATGATACAAAGGGAGATCTTCTATCCAGCTTGTGTTTGTTATCAGGATCGTAGTCTGGATCATTGTCATCGAATTTGTCAGTGGCGTCGTGGAACTCGTCGTCTTCTTGGTGGCCTCCTGGGTGATGTCCTTGACCTTCGTGATCATGTCCTTGACCTTCGTGATCATGTCCTTGACCTTCATGGCCATGTCCTCCACCTTCATGGCCATGTCCTCCACCTTCATGGCCATGTCCTCCACCTTCGTGATCGTGTCCATGACCTCCATTATGACCTGACCCATGCCCATCGTGTTCTTCATCATCCTCATCGTGATTTTTACCACCTCCATGTCCATCATCATCATCATCTTCATCGTCATCATTACCATGATATTCTTCCTCGTCTCTACCTTCGTCATCGTCGTCATGTCCACCATATTCTTCATCATCGTCTTCGTCGTCTGAACGATGATGTCTGGGCTGATCCGCACCATGATGCTGTTCACCACCACCGTGATGATTCCCATGCCCTTCATGGTCACTATCTCCGTGATGACCATGATGACCATGATGACCATGTTTCTGCCCTGCTCCATCGTCATCTAAAGCCATTCCCACTTCACCTTTCATTATAGCTTCCTGAATCTTTTCTATGCCATCGAGGTATTTAATCTGCTCTTGGTACATATCAATGATGGCCTGCTCCTTTTTGGCCGCTTCCTCGTTGCCTCGATTTAATTCCTGGTCTCGCAACTCCACATGTTTATTCATCTGCTCTCTCATGAAATGGCTCAATTTAGTCAATCCGTCGGCAATTCCGGCTGAAACCTCGGCCTGTTCAGCGTGTTCTTCGTTTAGCTCTTCTTTGGCTGACTTGTGATGTTCCGGATGATGTTCCTGGTGATGTTCAGGTTTGTGTTTGGAGTGTTCTTCGGAAGAATCGCCATGATGTTTTCGTTTATGTTTGTGTTCTTCGGAGGAACTAGCGTCGCCGTGTTTTGGCTTTGACAGGTTTAAATTTATTACTGGTGGAGAACCGCGATTGTACAGACCATAACCGTATCCACGAGAAGCCGGCACGAAAGCTACTTGACCCTGAGGAATGTTATATTTTTTTAGCCTTGATTGAAGAAGACAAATGTATATGTTTTCACTTACTCCTTTTGAAAAATCAATATCAGCGCTTTTTCCATCTTGCAACGCGTACCAATTATTTTTACTTTGGCTGAGTTGATACGGAGAGACCAAGCTCCATTCGACAGTGAATGCCTATAAAATGATGAAAACGATTTTTCAACGACCTGGCCCTGTTTTACGGATTTTCAGTGGGTGGTGAGCGGTTTTTTTTCAAAGTTGGTACGCTTGATTTTGCACAATAAATTTTCAAGGTCTGAATTTTTTTCCTGTAGTAATCTCAATTGTTCAAGTCTAAAATTTTTTCTCAAAATTTCTCAACTTCAAATTTTTTTCAACGTCAATTTTTCAGAACTAGAATTTTTTCCTCAAAATTTCTCAAAATTCATTTTTTTAACGTCAATTTTTCAAGTCTAGAATTTTTTCTCAAAATTTCTCAAACTAAAAATTTTTTTCTACGTTAATTTTTCAAAACTAGGATTTTTTCTCAAAATTTCTCAAAATTCGTTTTTTTAACGTCAATTTTTCAAGTCTAGAATTTTTTCTCAAAATTTTTTAAAATTCAATTTTTTTAACGTCAATTTTTCAAGTCTATATTTTTTTCAAAATTTCTCAAACTTCAAATTTTGTATCAACGACAATTTTTCAAGACTACAATTTTTTTCTCAAAATTTTTTAAACCTCAACACTTTAGTCTTGAAAAATAGATGTTGAAAAAATTTTAGACTTGAAAAATTGACGTTGAAAAAAATTTGAGCCTTAAAAATTGACGTTGAAAAAATTTAAAGTTTGAGTCATTTTGAGAAAAAAATTTTAGATTTGAAAAATTGAGGTTACGGGAAAGAAATTCAGACCTTGAAAATTTATTGTGCAAAATCAAGCGTACTTTGAAAAAAAAAACCGCTCACCACCTACGGTAAATTCGTAAAACAGGGCCAGATTTTATCAACGTGATCGACCAAAATGCTGGATTTTTATTGCTATTTTCACGGTACAAGTACTCACATAAACTTCAGACAATGAAGAGAAGCAAAGGACGACCAGAAGTAATTTATTGAACCGGAGACCGAGCAGGTCACCGCTGCTGCTGCATCCACCACAGACGTGCATATTCATTTCGAATCATCAAGCTTAATCCGAACCGATCACCGATATTTTGTCAAATGTGTATGTTCAATATGGGTCCTCAAAACTTCGTAGGTAGGTATTTGTACTGGATGGATATTTTCAGATGACAGGCCAGTTGAATAAATAACATTCGAGTTGGTCTTCTTTATCGAAATATTCCGCTGGGTTTATCGAAGTAGGCAGGAGGTTCGTAAATGCGTAATGTTGCGTTATTGTATCATCTGTAATGACGTAATTTGACAAAGTTTTATTTTTTCTCGGCGAGAATCGAGCAGGAGAATGAGACTATGAGAATGGTAAGCGTAATTCATTTTTCAAGCCAATTTTGAGATTTTTATTTGCAGTGTGGTTTGTGATTTCGTGTGATATCAAAATTTGATATTTTTCTGTCTAGATTTTCATTCTTGATAATTTTTCAAGGATATAGGTATTTGTACTGTTTAATGAACGAATAATTCGATTTAGATATTGATTCAACCGAAAATGGTCAACTAGTCAAATTCTATTTTCGGTATTTTCCCTTCATATTCAAACCAGGTGTTTTTTCTACTCCATCAACTTGAATGTGGTGTGGCCTCAAATTCTAAAAAAAGAATAAAATTTGATTATTGTAGTTACTATGAAGTGAGGCATGATTGAACGTTTTGACCCTTCATCTATATTCTGTGTAGGTAGTTTAAAATTCGGACAGAAAAATTCATAGCAGGAGTTTCAAATAGGTCCCCTTTTTTGACCTTAGTTTCTTTGTGCCTATTTTTATTTGAAAAAATAGGTTCCTAAGTCATGTTTTGAGATGATTTCTTGGTTGGAAAAAATTGAGTACAAAAAATAGACATTCATGTCAAATAAAAACTCGAGTTTCAGAGAATATGATGATTTTTCGCATTTTTTTCCTCCATTCTCATTTTACACTGTCTGATAGGAAATTACACGTAAAACATTCAGGCGTCATAACAGGTCACGTTTTTAGGGTGTTTGTCACTTTTTTCGGCTTTGGTCACTAAAAGTCACTTTTTTCATTCAAAGGTCACTCAAAGTCACTTTTTTCCTCCCAAAGTCACTTTTTTCGCATTTTCAAGCAAAGCCCTAACTTCGTTCGGGCAGTATTTCAATAATTCTATTTTTAAATTTGAAAAAATTCTGTTTTTCTAAATCAGTAAAGTAATTGATTTTTTAATCAATTCCCCATTTGACAGAATAAATCAATAATTTTGACTAAAATAAATTAATCAAACAATTGAAATATCACAGATTTTCAAATAAATTCATTTCACTGGTTCAAAAAGACACAGTTTTACGAAAATTCACTGATTTAGATTTAGAGAGTAGATATAGGTCAAATAAAATATTAATTGTTTGTTCCAAAAATTTCGTCATTTTTCACTTTTTCTTTGCTCAAATCTGTACTTATAATTAAATTAATTATGCATATCGGCCTCCTAAAGTGCCACTAAAAAAATTAGATTTTTAGATGACTTAATTTTTTCATTGAATTTTGACCCCCTCCCATCATTTTCTCTTGAATTCAATATTGCCTATTTTATATTTTATTCATTTTTAATTTCCCACATTTTTTTTTGTGAATGAGAAAAATAAATTAGCTATGTATGCGGGAAAAGTGGTAAATTTTCAACTTTTGGAGATCTTTTTTCGCAAAACTTTTAGCCCTCGCTTCGCTCGGGCTCAACACATTTATATTTCCATACAATGATTTATATTTTAGCTCCTCATTGACTTTTTTATTTATAGGTACAAACTGAAAAATTGCAAGGGATTGCATGAATTCATAAATTTGAGGCATCTATTTTTCATTTTGGGGGGGGGGGGGGATAAGATATGAGGAAATTCTTGAATTTTCAGCCCAGAAAAATCCGAATTTTCATTCGCTTGATTTGATAGATACCCTGGCATAATTTATTTCATTTTTCAAAATTTAATTTTGCGTTGGAATGCTTAGTTTTTCCTTTTATTTAATTTTTTTTCTGTATGTAATGAATTCAAATTTTTAAATTTTTGTGGTGGGGGGGGGGGGGGTTGGGTGTGCTCAAAAATTTTATGAATTGAATTTAAATATTTTTTTGGCCCAAAAAGGAGCATCTAAAGATCTCGTAAAAATTATCTAATGATTTTGAAAAAAAAATCGTTAGACCCCCAATACCCCCATGCATTACATATCATTCTTACTGAAGAAAAATTCCGGGATGTAAGTACATCACGTGAAAAATTACCCCCCTTTCCCCCTGTTTACGAATATCATATTTAAAAGGTCTGGAAAATTTTGAAAAATTGGTCTGGAAAACCTGGAAAAGTCAGGGAAAATCATTTCTGAAATATAGTGGACACCCTAATATTACCTATATTTTATTATTTTATTCATTATTGCAATACCTATATTTACATTTTTTCTTTGTTTTTTTCAGCCAGAAAGTTCATTTCTTATGAATTTTGATGATTTATTCGGTGGTGGGGGGGGGGGAGGTTTTGAAATCAACAATATAAAAAATAGTTACTTTATGGTTACTTTTTGCCTCGAAAAAGGTTACTAAAGTTACTATTTTTTCTCAAAATTCCGTGCCGATGCCTGGGACAACTGTATTTGCTTTGCAAGGTTTTTTTTATCAACGTCTATCTTCCATGTTCTGTACTGAATGTGCTGGAATTCCTCAAAAGTTGTCCAATTTTCAGCAGGCTTCAAAATTTTTTTCATGAAATTTTTCAGCCAAAAATACGAATTTGAACTCCAAAAGTTTCGAATTTTTAATAAATGTGTTTCAATTTATCAAATAGGTCACCAATATGGGTAATTCGCAATCATAGGTGCTAAGTTCATATGGAACATTTTTATGGGCATTTATCTGGTGCTGGAAAATTCTAAAATTTTCTGATGGCTTCGATACGTCTTGAAACCGTTTCTAATAGAGTCGAAGATAGGTTGTAAGTATACCAAATTTCAGTTTTTTGTTTCGGTAATTACCTAGATCGAATTTTCATGTTTTGCAGCGCGATGAGGTTTTAATTCTACAATTTAAAAAAGCTTTTCATTGGATTCTTTCAATTCAAGGTAAACAATGTGAATGCATTTTATATTTTGATTTTTTAATACATTTTAGTTATCTACAAATCGCACGAAGTATAAAAAAACAGATTAAATGATGAATGCTTAGACTGCTTATGATATAACAATTGTTCCATCGTAGGTCTACTGAAACCTATGATTACGACCTTGTTCCGTTGATCAAGGCAAAAAGAAATCCTGCAAAACAAGTAAAATGCATAACGTTAGGAAGTTATATTGAAATTACATTTTCAAGAATGCCGAAGTCAAAACTTACATTTGGACTCAAGTTGCAACCGCACACTGCGAAATCGTACACGGCGTCTAGTAATTCATCCTCGTTAGTAGAAGCTGTGATACATAAAAATTAAAATTATTGGAAATGAAATTCATGAACCGTGAACAAGCAGAGTATAGGGGAGAGTTTTGTATTTTTTTTTTTTTTTTGAAAAAAGTTGTCAAATTTGAAGGCCCTTGGTTCCAACTTTATTTGAGGTAGGGGACTGAATTTTTGAGGGAAATTACTTGTGAAGGAAGGAGGTCTGAAGACATGAGGACCCCCCCCCCACTTCGACCTAAGTAGTTCAAAATGGAGTCATTAATTTGTCCTATGTTAATGTTAGTTTGTGCTGAAAACCTCATAGTTAGTAGATGCCTCTTTTCCGAAGATAGTGTAGGCAAATTAGACAAAAATCAACATTTTTGGCCAGCAAAGCTTTTATTGCGGAAAACTGTTGAGAGAGGTCCCCTGAGTAACCCCTAAGAGTTACCACCTCCCAGACCCCTTGCTAATTTTTTTATGGGGTTCCACCCCCCCCTAAAAAACAGGTTTTCGCTTCTATCTCATTTGGACATTTGGATTTGATTTTTCGGTAAAAATAGTTCAGTACTTTTTTGTTCTACTGCCAATTTCCAATATTTTTTGTATGGACATTTTTTTTGTACGACCATTAACAGAGGAGATAGATAGTCCTGAAGGAAGGGGGTTATGAAGAAATTGCTATCATTTGAAAAGGTGATGATACTTGTACGTATAAAATCGTTCTAAACTGTGTGTTTCGGCCATGAAAATAGTAGTATCCCCTCAAAAAATACCTTACGGTAAAAGAAAGGGGGATTGTGAAAAAGAATGTAAGTACACAAAAATTTCCATAACACAAAATTACTGATATCGACTTCACGGTGAGTTGGAAATTAATTGAGAGGTTCCTACAAACTGCAGGATAGACTGTTGAATACACATAAGAAAATGAAACACTCACTTTGAAAGAATTATTTGAGTAACAAAATTTTCATCACTGATCAAAAAAAATTCCCAACTTCTGATTAAAATTTGATTTGTCATCATTTGAAAGCGATCAGAAGTTGGGAAATTTGTTTTGATCAGTGATGAAAATTTTGTTACTCAAATAATTTTTTCAAAGTGAGTGTTTCATTTTCTTATGTGTATTCAACAGTCTATCCTGCAGTTTGTAGGAACCTCTCAATTAATTTCCAACTCACCGTGAAGTCGATATCAGTAATTTTGTGTTATGGAAATTTTTGTGTACTTACATTCTTTTTCACAATCCCCCTTTCTTTTACCGTAAGGTATTTTTTGAGGGGATATCAATCATTTTTCTGATTTATGCAACTAATAAAATAATTTTTGAAGTTGAAAGTAAATAAATAAATAGTGATGTAATATAACTAGAATTTTAATTGTACCAAAACATAGCCAAATATTCCTCACAAAAGTTTTTTTTAATAGCCAATCAGAAACCAGGAAAATAATGACCAAACTTTCTTGCTAGAATTTTCAGAATAAATGGAAAATATTCGGCCGCTAGACAGTAACTTTTTGTTTTGTGTAAGATGCATTTTTCTACTCAATTTTTATGAAAACTTGAGTTGAATTAAACAAGCTACAGCTTTTTCTATTCAACCAATTGGAATGAAATTTGGTATAGACATTCCTAAAAGATTGGAGATGTGCCTTTTGCATGTTTTAGCAAGTTTACAGTGAAAATTTCCGAGTAATGGGCGTTTAAAATTTTTAAATTTGGGGAAAAGGGGGTTAAAAAACGTTTTTTCAAAAAATCGCCACGACATGCACTAATGGGTGTGAAAATGTAACAGCATGCGAAATTTCGTAGAATTTGGCTCAATAGATTTTCTGGAAATCGAGTTGAACACAATGAAGAAAAATGTAGCAAAAACGACATTTTTGAGAGTCTCGTACGCCTTTAATTTTTATCGTACTGCTTTAAAATTTTAACAGGTTGATCAGTTCGACGAGATCTATCAAATGACGTATCAATCTTTAAAATTGGTGCGATAGTTTTTGAGATCGAGAGATACGAATTTCCCAGTTTGTTGGTCTCACGAGGGACCCTCACCAACTGTCCGACGCCGATCGACCTGAGGGATTGCCTATGTACAGGTTTTCAAGGGGCAACGTACAAACTGTGCTTGAAATATCTGAAACGGAGCTGGTTTGTAAGATACAGTGTTGCCAACATTGAAAAATTATTAAAATTGAAAATTGAAAATTTTTGTATTCAATTATGATTGAAAACTAATATATGGATAGGGTAGGGGGTGGCGTGGAGAGTAAAATTTGTGGTATGCATATTTTGCCTAACTCGACATTTGAAGGGGCAATCGACTTTCAAAAACAATTATTTTGGTAAATAATTTTTGTTCAACTTTTTTCAATTCTGCCCCTTCAAATGTCGAGTTAGGCAAAATATGCATACCACAAATTTTACTCTCCACGCCACCCCCTACCCTATGCATATATTAGTTTTCAATTATAATTGAATACAAAAATTTTCAATTTTCAATTTTAATAATTTTTCAATGTTGGCAACACTGTATCTTACAAACCAGCTCCGTTTCAGATATTTCAAGCACAGTTTGTACGTTGCCCCTTGAAAACCTGTACATAGGCAATCCCTCAGGTGGATCGGCGTTGGACAGTTGGTGAGGGTCCCTCGTCAGAATAATAGGCGTTTGCGGTAGCGGCGTCGTTCTTTTTCCCAATCCCCTCGCCGTGCTACCGCCCGGCCTGATTTATGTAAATTGATGGTATTAATACTACCTTGACCCCCTCCCCTTCCTATGTGCCCACCCCTCCTTACTCATTTGTTTTTATTTAGCAGTGACTATATGATGAAGGGGTGAGGTGGGGTGGACACGTAGGGAGGGGAATAGGTTCAGAAATGTATCTTGACCCTCTCCCTCCTCCTACGTGTCCACCCCACCCCACCCCTCCATCATATAGCCACTGCTAAATAAAAACAAATGGGTAAGGTGGGGTAGGCACATAGGAAGGGGAGGGAGTCAAGGGAGTATTAATGCCATCAATTTACATAAAATGTACTACTATTTTCATGGCCGAAACACACAGTTAAGAACGATTTGATACATATTATCACGTTTTCAAATGATAGCATTTTCTTCATAGCCCCCTTCTTTCAGGACTCTCTATCTCCTCTGTTAATGGTCGTACAAAAAAAATGTTCATACAAAAAATATTGGAAATTGACAGTAGAACAAAAAAGTACAGAACTATTTTTACCGAAAAATCAAATCCAAATGAGATAGAAGCGAAAAGCTGTTTTTTAGGGGGTGGAACCTCCATAAAAAAATTAGCAAGGGGTCTGGGAGGTGGTAACTCTTAGGGGTTACTCAGGGGACCTTTCTCGACAGTTTTCCGCAATAAAAGCTTTGCTGGCCAGAAATGTTGATTTTTGTCTAATTAGTACGGTCATTTTAGGTTTTGACCCAAAAAAAATTCCCGGAAACGGGAAAGTTCGTATATAAGCTTTGTAGAGGGTGTATTTTAACATACCCGACTTTCCCTAAAATCTGTGATTATTTTGACCCCCTATTGGGGGGTGAGGGGGTTCAAATTTTCGTTTTTCGGCTATAACTTTCAAAATTACGTATTTACGAAAAAATACTTGAAACAAAAATTGTAGAGAATAACAAAAACAAACAATTTTGTTATTTACAATTTGTTCTTAGGACATCATGGGAGGGAGCTAGGGGCTTCAGAAAAAAATCAATTTTGAAAATTTCTTATTATCAGAAAAAATCACCAAAAATCGGGTTAATCGACTTTTAGGAGCGGCTTTTTTGCATAGTACATCCTATTACTATGTAGAATAAGAAAAATGAACAACCGACCCCTCATCTCAAAGTAGGGGGTGGACCCCCTGTAGAAAAAGTTGCATTTTCCCCCTGAAATATCTCAGCTACAGTGAAAAATTCGAAAAATTGGTTCAAACAAACGTTGTAGAGCGTTAAAAGACGAACATTTTCCTTTTTTTATATTTTTTCTACGTGGTCTTGGGGCCGAGCTAATGCAAAAAGAAAAAAGATTGACGCGGGGTTTGAAAATTTTTCAACTCAATAAATTACACGTGTGTAGGCCTGGTATAAAATCTAACGAACCAATAGCCCAACAAGTGGGTTTCTGGGGTTTCCGTGGTCGCTAAAGTCGATTTTTATAATCATCTAACCCCTGAACCCAAATTCGACCCCAAAAGAGGGGGTTTAAAAATTTGTGAAAAATTTTCGAATGCTGCGTCGATCTTTTTTCTTTTTGTATTAGCTCGGCCCCAAGACCACGTAGAAAAAATATAAAAAAAGGAAAATGTTCGTCTTTTAACGCTCTACAACGTTTGTTTGAACCAATTTTTCGAATTTTTCACTGTAGCTGAGATATTTCAGGGGGAAAATGCAACTTTTTCTACAGGGGGTCCACCCCCTAGTTTGAGATGAGGGGTCGGTTGTTGATTTTTCTTATTCTACATAGTAATAGGATGTACTATGCAAAAGAGCCGATCCTAAAAGTCGATTAACCCGATTTTTGGTGATTTTTTCTGATAATGGAAAATTTTCTAAATTGATTTTTTTCTGAAGCCCCTACCTCCCTCCCATGACGTCTTAGGAAAAAATTGTAAATAACAAAATTGTTTGTTTTTTTATTCTCTACAATTTTTGTTCCAAGTATTTTTTCGTAAATACGTAATTTTGAAAGTTACAGCTGAAAAACGAAAATTTGAACCCCTCACCCCCAAAAGGGAGTCAAAATATTCACCGATTTTAGGGAAAGTCGGGTATGTTGAAATACACCCTCTACAAAGCTTATATACGAACTTTCCCGTTTCCGAAATTTTTTTTGGCTTTTGGCTTTTGGCTTTTTTAAGCTAAATCGTCCGTACTAAATTTGCCTACACTAAAGATATTAGGCAAAACTATTTTTTGGGGGGGGGGAGGGCTGAAAAAATGGGGTTTAAAAAAAGGGGCTAGGCTTACAATAATTGGTAGAAATAAAGCAGATGGAATCGTTAGTGGTGGTTAGTGCTGCCATCCATAACCTATAGGTGGCAGCAAAAACCAACACTAACGTAGCACAAACCAATGACACCATTTGAACTCTGGAGACTCCCGTGTCTTCAGCCCCCTTTCTCCCACAAATTTTCCTCAATATCTCGGAAAGGAAACCGTACTAACGATGCAGTTTTGGGCACAAACCAGCACAAACGATATGTGTTGACCCCAAGTGTACTGGTGGAGGGACCGAGGACATGCAGCTCAGAATTTCTGCTCAGTCGGAATCACTGGCACAAGAACAGGAGCGTTTCAAGCCTAAATTTAGTGATGAAAATATAAATCATATTAGCTCTTACTTACTTTTAAATTTACACGCCGAAACCATTTTTTTATTATGAGCTTTTAAATGTTCTAGAGACAAATCTACGAAACTTTCTTCATCGAGAGCATTGTCATCATCTATCTGTAATTTTACAGCAGGGAGGCGTTATTTTTAGTCATTTGTGAACGTTTTTGTTTAGCGTTAGGTAATTAAAATAACAACTTACAATGCCCACCGTGTTCCATGCACATAACATGTATTTCTGCAAAAAAAAAAAAAGGGTACCAATAAAGCTGCGGATTTTATGAACGATAATTTGTAAATAATGTTCTCGGAAATCATTCATTTTCCTGACTTACGTTCAAATTTTCTCAAAATTTCAAAATTCAACGTTCTCAAAATTTTTCTCTCTACTTGGCTCAAAATTCTTTACAGCATTGAATTTTTTCTGAATTTTGAAAAAAAAACAGTCTGACTCAAATTAACGATTTAATTGAACTCAAAAGTTTTTTTTTAAATTTTTGATTGATTTTGAAAAATTGTGAAAAAACTCAACGGCGGGTAAAGTTAGAAAAATGATATAAAAAGGAGCACTTGGCAAATTAAAGAGGATAAGTTTTTTGAAAATTTTGAAAATTTTTAAGCATTCAATGTTGAAAAAATTTGGTGTTAAGTAGAGGGAATTATATTGAAATTTAAAAAAAAATTTGAGTTATTTAAATTACGTGTTTTTTCAATATTATCATAAAAAAATTATTAAAAAGTGAAAGTACAGTCCTGCCAGAAGTTTAGAAAAAAATACTTACAAGGGAGGTGCCGGCCTTCCGGCAGTAAAAGTTTTGACCAAAGCAAAACTGAATTAAAAGTGTCCCCATGAAAAAAAAAAAACATTTAAAATTTGGGGTACTTAAGTTCATTTTTAGAATTTTGGCGAATTTTTTTAATTTGAAAATTGGTTCATAGTTCTGTAAAATATGAAAATTTGATCAACTTAATCAACGAATTACGCTGAAATTTGATGAACACTCTATTTTTGTCCTTTTGAATCGATTGGAAGCGATTTCGAGATGTATCGGAGGGACCAGAAAATTCTCGAATTTTCCAGCACTAGAGAAAAGCTCATAAAAATGACCCATATAAACTTTCGCACCTATGTTTGCGGATTACCCATATTGATGACCTTTTTGATCCATTGAAACACTTTTATTCAAAATTCGAAACTTGGAGTTCAAATTCGTATTTTTTAGCTTAAAAAATTTCCTCGAAAAAATTTATGCCGAATGCGGGTATTGCGGACGTTAGGCAGATTCTTTGTCTAATGACCGGATTCGGTAATTATCCAATTTAGGCGTAACATTTCCCTACTTTTGACCTCCCGAATCGATTGGAAGCTGTTTCAAGACGTTTCGTTTCGGAGCTTCCAGAAAATTTGTGAAAAGCTCCCAAAAAATATTTATGTAAAAAGAACACTCGTTTTTGTGACTCGAGCGAATTTTTTTTTTTCAAAAAAGGGAATGTATTGATTGAGCAATATCAATTTTGAAAAAGGTCATTTCGAAATATTTTAACGTCCTTTATTTTTTTATACGTACGTTTGTGGCGAAAAATTGCCTATTCATGGTAGAATTTCATGAATCGCGAAAGTAACTTGAAAACGCAGAATGAGGAGAAACAGGCAAAAACGTGCGAAAAAATATGAAAATACTTGCCGACACCAAGCATTGTATAAATTAGATGAGTTTGTAAAATACATTTAATCAAAAATAACAAAATAGGTAACTCGATTACCACCATAGGCGTCCGAGGATTTATTATGCAGTTTTGGAAATCGTCGAATTCCTCTGAAAAATTCAAAAAATTCAATAACTAAGCGGCAAGATGTAAATCTGCACAAGGCAGATTTAAAATTGACAAATTCAAAAACCTACTTTGACTACTACCGCTTTGCTCCATACATGTTGAGTGAAGTTTATTTATCATTTCCATCAATTCTGCGGGAACTTTTTTCATGTGCTCTTGGAAATTAGCCCCATGCTACATCATAAGTAATGAAACATTAATGCAGACAATCAATTAAATCATAATAAGATCTGTAAAAATAGTGTTTCCAGTTTCGTTTATAAGGTGGTTCGCAAATTTCACAATTTGTAATCGTTGTAATCGCCCAGAAGTGTCAAAATTTTAATTTTCCGTCCATATTATAGTTCTTAATGGAGCAGTAATCGGTGAATTTTGATTAAAAAATTGATTCAATGGAACTGTAAAAACATTTAATTTTGGGTTATTTACAAGATAGGACGGTGGACGGTTGTATTGGAACTACATACGGTAGTATGGACGAATATATTGTGGCCAATTTCACGAAAATTGAAGATAGAGAAAATCGAAAATTTTCCGTGTAGTAAATACAGACATTTTGGCTTAAGAAATGCCCTAACCCCAGAAAAATAAGCAGAAAAGGGAAGTTTTGTTAATACGTCCAGTAGGGCATGTATTTCAATATGCTCGAACTTACCTAAAATCAACGGATATTTTATTCCGCTTGGGGGAGGGGGCGAGGAGGTTCAAATTTTGATTTTTCGACTATAACTTTGAAGATTACGCCCCTACGAAAAAAAAGTTGAAACAAACATTCTAGAGTATTAAAAAACAAACAATTTTTTCATTAAAAATTTTTCCGTAGGTCGTCATGGGAGGGTGCTAGATCCTTTAGAAAAAAATCATATTTGAAACTTTCTCATTAAGGGCTATTCCATACTAATAACAGACCAAAAATGAAGTCGGGTCTTCCAATTTCGCTGAAATTTTTTTTACGAGTTCCCCTTGGTGGTCTATTCACAATACCACGATCAGTAAACAGTCAGAATTGGAGCACAGGAAAATCAGTGAAATTCATTGATTTTCAGTGATTTTTTACTGATTATTCAAAGAAATTCACTGATATTTCAACAATTTTCAGAAATATTATTGAATTTTCAGTGAATTTTCATTGATTTCCACTGATTTTCTTTCACTGGCTTGCTTATCATAAATTTTACAGCTTGCCAAATGCCAGTCTACTCCTTCAGAAAAAATCTGAGATCATTCGGTTTCCTATGGTTTTAAAATGAAATTGACTTCTCGTCCAAGTTCGATTCACAACACTGATGATTAGAGTGGGGTGAGAAAAAGGATCTTTGATTTTCAAATTTTTTGGTAGGTACCTATGCAATAGATTTTGAGTTGAAACGTTTGAAAATTTTTTAGCCCTCCTTGACCCTTACAGAGTGAGTTGGAGAGCCTCTCAATATTCGATTTTTGTTCGGCAGGTCAGATTACCTGTTTATACATGATTTAAGCGACCATTTCACTCAAAATCTCATAATTCATTTTTTTTTTCATTTGGAAAAAGTGGGTTTGCTACTTTCAAAAAAAATTATGGGGTCAAGTGACCTCGAATCAAAAACTCAAACACACCACGAGATTCAGTATTTCAAATCATATGTTTTCAGTGCTAATGCGTTAAAAAACGACGAATATTTTTGGAATTTAGACGCAAAAAACAACGATTTTTTGAAAATGACCCTCCTTTGAAGCAACCTAGTTCACGTCCTAGGTCTCAAGGGAAGCTAAAAATTTTCCTGGGAGTGTTTTCACTAAAAATATATAACATTGGTAACAATCAGACCAAAAAAACGAAAAATCGCCTTGAAATAATTGAAAACAATACGTACCACATCGATTATGCTGTAACATAAAATCAACAGTGTAACGAAATTGAACATTTTTTCAACACAAAATTTTTTTGAACTAAACACTAAATGAGATTGAAGGCAAATACGTATAAAAAATGCATACGATCTTCCCATCGACGGCAGTATTTATGCGTTAGAGTTCATTGTCAAGGAGAGTTCGCGTAACTATTTTAATTAGGTACTGCTATCGATTTGTACGAACAACAATAATTAGCCGAAGAAGGAGTTAAACAACATGGAAATTTCTCAAATATCTTTTTCCATGTAGTTTCAATTACTATTTATACGCGTCTAAATAGCAGGTACACTAACCCAAAGAGTCATCGCCTACATTCCCGTACAAGCTACCTAGGTACTTCTTATTTTGGGGGCATTTTTGATTTTTTAAATCGTGATTTCGCTATATGAAAATTTGATCTAATTAACGAAAAAAAAAATGAAATTTAGTATATTACACCCATTCTTGATTTCTCAAATCTATTGAAAGTGATTTAAAAACGTTTTCGAGCTTCAGAAAATTTTGGAACTTTTCAATCCTGAAAAAAAGACCATGAAAAAAGGAATCCGGAAAAGTTGGTTTAAAAATCGTACATCGCTTTCAAATGTCCTCAAAAGTTTGTCAAAGTTTTATTATGTAAATTTTTCCATAATTGGATTTTGTTTCGTTGGGGTACTGAGGAATAAGATACCTCCTTAAAATTAATTTTTTCGAATTCCGCGATGTATTTCCTTTAAAAGCCGATAAGAAAACAACAAACAAATTTTTATCAAAAATGAGTTTGATTTTTTATTCTGGGTCTTTTTACAAGCATTTGAGGGCGAGCTATGACCTACAAATCAGCTTTTTCAGATTTTCCATTAAATTCTCGTAAAAATAAAGTTTTTTTCATCGACTTTTCATTTTTTGTTTGGGGCCATTTTTTGGGCACATTGAGGGCACTACTCGGCCTTCGAACCAATTTTTTCAGATTCTTCATTGAATTTCCTGTAAAATTTTCATGGAATTGAATCATTAAAAAACCTAAAAAACAAGCCTTTTTTTCGAACGTGTTTTTCTCGAGAAGTTAATTTCACTCACTACTTTGGTTTTTTGAAAACATGTCACATAATATACCAAATTTCAGTTGTTTTTTTTTCGTTGATTAGATCAAATTTTTTTATTTTGGAGGGCCATAGGTCATGGGATGATTTTGAATTTTCAAAAATTTGAAATTGAAATTTTTGGCTAGATTATATTAAATAGCTTAATATGATGAAATTCTTTTTGGTACAGTCTGTATCTGGTGAGAAAAGATTATACTTTTCCATTTTCAGGTGAATCATCTCTAGTTTGATAATTTTTTATATTTTCCCACTCGCCTTCTCCAATCTAAAAAAAAACTCAGGGATTTTTAGCTCAGAGATAATTTTAAATTGCACCCTTTGAAAATTCTGCAATAAATTCATTTAAAAAAAATTATTATATCGCTGAAATATTATATTTGCCAATAGTATTGAAATTCAGATATTTATGAATATCAACCAACCTTCGATTGTATGAACCAATATCCCCACATTATTTACTGCAAATGCTATGAACCAAAATGGAGAGATAAAAATCACCCCGCATATTGAGACAACATTGAATAATCCTTTCAGTCGATTTGTTCGCTCCTAAATCATGAATAACGATTTTTTTTTCGGGCCAATTTGTCAAATGGCTCATTGATGTAGGATACGTAGTTTGGAAAATCTCATCAAAAATTCGGGGCGTCTAAAGAATATTTTTCGGCTCATGGATTTTTGTTTTGCTGCCCGTCGTTTCCTCAATGCCCATTTAGGTACGTAAGAACTTGCCAAGTAATTAGAAATTCCTTGTTATTCAACGTGTGATTATTTTTACGTCGGTACGGTGGTTTAAATAACGAGAATACGTTGTATGTTTTGATATTTTTATTGCATTTTAATTATAATGGACATATAAATTACAAATTGTAAAAATAAGCCGATTTCATCATACATTTAGAATAGGTACCTAATTACCTACTATGGTTTCATTATAAAAAGTACTTATGTTTTATGGGAAAAACGATTTTCAACGTGAATATTGAATTAAATTTTCCAAGTTCCCATTTTTAAGGGGTGTAGAGGTCCAAAATGTTTTTCAATTTCATAGTGTGGAACTTCATGAAGGGGGGAGGGGGTGTTCAATTTCGTGTCCTTACATTTGGAATAGTTTGGTAAGTAATTTCAAATAATTCTGGGGTGGTTTGTTCAACTTTATCCGGTCATACCCTTTGTATCTTTTAAAATTATTTTTAGATTTTTTCAATTTTTTTTTAAGTTTGGTGATTTTTTCAATTGCATCGATTAATTTTTTCAAATTTTCTTTCAATTCGATTCATTATCAGAATCCTTGCCAGTTCAATTTTACTGTCGTAAATTTTAAGAAAAATAAATTAGGCAACAGCAGAAATACCCATTGGTTATAGTACAATAGAAGAATTCCAAGTGCGAAGATGTGTGCGCCAGGGGTGCATATTTTCACCAATGCTGTTCAACCTGTATATGGAGAAAGTTTTTAGTATTGCTCTGGAGAATATCGATATTGGAGTAAAGGTGAATGGTAGATGGATCAATAAATTTGAGGTATGCAGATGATACAGCAATCATAGCAGACACCATCAAAGAGTTGCAGAGATTACTAAATGTGATAAATGATGTCCTAGTTCAAATACCTGGGTGCAATGCTTAATGAGAAGTGTAATGACAATGAAGAAGTGTGTATCAGAGTTGGATATGCAAAAAACATGTTCGGGAAATTACACACATATCTGGCCTGCTGAGAAGTACCGATGGACTTGAAGATGAAAATGAGTGCTACATCTGGCCCGTGTTACTATATGGTGTGGAAACTTGGCCATCACAGGCCTTCCGACCGGGGGGAGGGGGCCCCCAAGCATTTTCCAGTTGGAAAAGTTGGGTGAAGTTGGCAAAAAGTTGGAAGAAAAGCCCGAGTGATGAAAATTGAAAAAAGTTGTGAAATATTGAAATTAAAAAAAAAAAACAATTTTAAAATGGCAGCGTTGTAAATTTTTCATTAGAAAATTTCGTAGGTATCTATGTGAGATTTGTTAGATCAGTGACGTACCGATAGGGGGGCTAACTTCCTCCCCCCTGAGGAAATTTTTTACTTATGAGTTGGGAAAATTGAACATTTTAACACATCAGTTGGGAAAATTGGACAGTTGGAATTAATTTTTTTGATGAAAAATAATAAATAAAATGCTTATTTTAAAAGTTGGAAATCAACAAAATTTTCATTTGTTCCAACTCAAAATTGGTAATTTTCTAAACTCGAAAATGGTAAATTTCCAGACTCAAAATTGGTAATTTTCCCAATTCAAAATTGGTAATTTTTCCAACTCAAAATTTGTCGTCCTCCCAAGTGATGAGTAAAAATGTCAGTTGAGACGATTGGTACTCTCTCATTCCGAATCAGTGAAAAATCACTGATAAACAGTCAGAATTGCAGCACAGGAAAAATCAGTGAAATTCACTGATTTTCAGTGATTTTTCACTGATTATTCAAAGAATTTCACAGATTTTTCAGTGAATTTCATAAATATCACTGAGTTTTCAGTGAATTTTCACTGATTTCCAGTGATTTTCTTTCACTGATCTGATTTATAATTGAGAGAGTAGGTATTTATTTTTTTTAAATGAAAAATGAATAAATAAAATGGATACCTATTTTAAAAGTCGGAAATCAACAATATTTTCACTTATGAGTTGGGAAAATTAGTCATTTTCCCAACCTTTTCCAACTGAAAATTGATCATTTTCCCAGCGAAGAATTAAACCGTTGTAATAAATGTTTTTTTTAGGAAAAAATGATTAATTATCTTGCATTTGGAAAATTTTCACTCGTCAACCAAAAAAATGTTATATAGAGTTGTACTCGTAATTTAAAAGAGATTTTTTCACATTTTTCTTCGAAGTTATTCCAAATAATTTCATTGTTCTTGTTCTCCTTAAAACTTATTTTTGATATTTGAAAATCCAATTTTTCAAAAGCTTCGGCCTCGCTACACTCGGCCATGGTATATTTCTGCTTTAATCATTTCAAAGTAGAAGCAGTCGATTTTTCATCAAAGTTTATTCTTCCAAAACACTATTTTATTGCACATTCAATTTGAGATTTTCTAAAATTTTCGCCCTCGCTTCGCTCGGGCTGAATCCACTTTTTTTCGTTTTGAAAAATTTAACTGTAAAGTTTTTAAAAATTATTTCATTTAAACAATTTTTCTAAACCTTGATTACAGAACCTTTTTAATGAAGTAACTTCACATTTTGATTTCTAAACATGATTTCAAGTTTTTAATTTTTCTCAAAGTTGATTTTGATTTTTATAATACCTAGATATACTTTTAGGTTCAACGGTTCAAGTAAGATATAGATAAGCAGGGT